>JADRCH010000087.1:1980953-2096659 GCA_019843965.1 Rhynchomys soricoides | reverse complement strand
CTCTCTCTCTCTCTCTCTCTCTCTCTCTCTCTCTCTCTCTCTCTCTCCCTACCTACCTCCCTCCCTCTCTCCCTCCCTCTCCCTCTCTCCCCTCCCTCTCATACACATACACATACACACACACACAAAAGGTGGGACAGAGAGAAGAGAGAAGGAAAGAGAGGGAGCGAGAGAGAGAGAGAGAGAAAGGTGGATGACTCCTGAACAATACACCATGTTGTTGGAGCTTGAAGCTTTGAGTTAGTGAACTTTTCTTTCTTCCTATGGGCTATCACTAAATTTAGGACATCTCAGAATTTTCTTCTCACATTGTTGATGATATTCAAATTAGTACGTCCATTATGGAAAACAGTATGAGGTTCTTCAAAAATTAAAGATAGAACTACCATATGACCCAGCAACCCAATTTTGGGGTGTATAGTCAAAGGAATTGAATCATTATGACAAAAAAGAAATGTGTGTATATTCCTTACTGCATTACTGACAAAAGCTAAGTTACAGAATCAACCTAAGTGGTCATCAGTGGATGAACAGATAAACATATAGAATCTTTGTATGCAGTAAAGCATTACTCAGCCTTAAACAAGAAAGAAATCCTGTCATGTGCAGCAATTTTGATGAAGCCAGAGGGCTTGTGAAGTGAAATAACTCGTGCCCAGAAAAACAAGTCTCAGACATGTGGAGAAAGAGTAGCTGAGTGTTGACAGAAATGGAGCATATAGGGGAATGGAGAGGGGTTGGCCAGAGAATCCAAGCCTTCAGCTATGAGAAGAAACACTCCAAATAATCATGGGCAACACAATGGCCATGGTCAATAACAATGTGCCTACCCAAAGTTGCCCAGATATATTCTAACTGTTTTACACACACACACACACACACACACACACACACACACACATACACACACACACACACACACACACCACACCAATCATGATGACCATAGTCAATAACAATGTGCCTACACAAACTTGCCCAGATATATTCTAACTGTTTTACACACACACATGTGTTCACACACACAACAACAACCATGATGGCCATGGTCAATAGCAATGTGCCCACACATGAAACTGGCCATCTAGATTCTAACTGTTCTACACACATGCACACACACTCACACACTACAAAGTAATTGACCTGTTAATTAATCTGTCTAATTATTTCACTATGTACTTTGTGTTTCAACATCTCCTTGCATACATTTAATACTTATATAATTACTGCCAATAATTCCTCAGAAAATTCCATACTGAAATCACCAAATTATTTTTACTATATTAGTTTTAAAGCAATTTAAAATACAACATATGGTGCAATATATTCCATAATGCGAACCACACAGAATTTGAATGCCAGCAAGCTGATTCCAGGAGTTGAAGCTGCTTCTCACATCTACTTAGGTTACACAAGTACTATTAGACAGTGTTAAGACTAAGTTCAAGAGTGGGGGGCCAGGGAGCTAGCAGCTTGCTGGCATGTGGGAAAATTAACATAGTAAGCTTTCTTTTTAGCTAAACATTACCATAGCAGTAAGTTGAGAGGACAGGGTAAAGAACCAAGATGTCCCAACAGGAGATATCCAATGAGCTGTCACAAGGAAGGTCTGTTCCCTCTTAGAGCTTAGAACAGGTTCCAGGTGGTAGGCTCAGTTTTCCCTGACACCCAAAGAGTCCCTTGGAATTGCCCAGGGATATGGCAATCATTACAGGAGTGTTTTAAGTTCTGATATTTTACTGTGACCCTATGATAACCATCCATTTTCCCAGTATTCTAGCAATGACTGCTGAGAGTATCGAAGAGTTCTAGAAAACACTGGCATCCTAGTCACCTAAAACAATTATTGTAGGGTCTAGAAAACAGTACCTCCAAAGGGTGGAAATTGACATACCAAGCTAGAGAATTCTCAAAACTAAGGTCCCTTTGCCATCTTCTTGCCTTCTTGTCTCCAGTTCGTCTTTGCTCCTCTTAAGTACAAGGAAGACTCTCTCTGAAGTTCCCTGGAGGCTAGCTCAGCCTCCACAGAACACATTGTTTTCAGTCCCACTGAAAGGTCTTTTCCCAAGAAATATTAAAGTCATATCAAGAAAAAGAAAATGCAGATCTACTACCACCCAGGAGCATTGAAGTTATTGCTGGTCCCTTGAGCTTGTTCATTTTTTGATCCCTTATAGTCATTTACTACCCTTGTAACCTTGTCTATACCTTTTCCCCTATAGAGGTCTGCATGAAGAAGGCCTTCAGACTTTACCATCTGGATGTGTGCATGTATGTAACTCAATGAATATTAAAGCCTTTCCTCCAACCAAAGAGTATACATGGACTGGTCCAAGGCCCCCAGCACATACGTAACAGAGGACTGCCTTGTCTGGCCTCAGTGGGAGAGGATGCACCTAATCCTGTAGAGACTTGGTGCCTCATGAAAGGGAGATGCTGGGGGTTGTTGGGGAGCACACTCTCAGAGGTGAAGGAGAGTGGGGTAGGGGTGAAGAACTCTGGGTGAGGAGACAAGGAGGGAGGCAACATTTGGGGTGTAAATAAATAAGATTTTTAAAAAGCCTTTCCTCCCGTAATCTCCTTGTTGTTCATTTGTTTCTCTAGACTTAATGACTGAACCTTCAGAAGAAACTCTAAACTTTGCAGATGTGGGTTCACCTTAACTTGCTCACTAACACAAGCTTTTGGCTTCTCAGATGGGTGCAGAATCCCTGCTGTGGCCCTCATAACTAACTGGAAACCCAAAAGAACTTCATAGTGCCTTCTTGGGATCATCTAAGGGCACGCCAGCATCCAGATTCATCCAAATAGAGGGAGGCTGAAAGGCAGTTGAGCCTCCAAGCAGTGAGTCTCTCTGGGTGAGAGGAATCAGCTTGACCTTGGGACCTTCTTAGTAGCTATTGAGTAGCTGATAGCCTTAATTGATCTCTCTGTATTGTATTATCATTTACCTTTTGTATATACAGTCACTATACTGAAATACTGTGTGTCATAAAAGAGGTTTGTGGATGTGTTAAGTTATATCCATGATCTGACACAATTATTCTTTTTTCCATTTTTTTCTACCTCATATATATCAGAGTTGAAAATGGAAATCAACTCCCATGAACTTAGCCAATCTATGGATGGCCTATACCACATTTTACTTATGTCTTACATTTGTAATCATCAACAGAATGTGTTTCCCTGAATGTGACATTTGATAAATAGAACCACGACACTGGCAGGAACCCAGCTATAGTCAGGCAAACACTATCCTGACACACAAAAATAATTGAAAGGCCATAACTGAAGGTGCAAATTAAACTGCATCCTTTCCTCTGTAAATATATTGTATTTGAATGCTTATTTTTAAATATTTTATTTAATAGTTACTCATGCATGTAATGAATTTTCACAAATCTGCCTTCCACTCCCCTTCAACTCTTCCATCACTTTCTCTCTCCAACTTTACATTTTCTTATTTAAATGCGTATTTTAAAGAATCTTTCTCTTCCAATCTCTCACTCATGTCTTGCCAATCCAAATGCTTTTCCTTTTCAATGGTACCATCCACCTCTGCCAGGTTACTGTTGTTTCTGCCCTAGATTCTTTCTGTTTCTAATAGAAAAGCAACCTAGAATCAGTCATCCCTTCCAACACCAACACCATCACCACCTCCACCTCCACCACCTCCACCACCACCACCACCACCACTACCTCTAACATCTCTATCACCACCACAACCACCACTACCAACAACCCCCATAGCCCAAGCAGCCCACGAACCTGAAGTCTTTCCTCCCTTCTTTTCTCCCTCTCTCCCCTGTCTCTCCTTTGCCCTCCTCCACTTCCCCCTTCTCTTCTTCCCCCTTCTGCCATTTCCTCACTAGTGCTGTCATTCCAGGCATGACATTTTTCTCTAGAAAACAAAATAATCCCATTTATTTCTGTGATAATAAATTTTGCTTGTCAAATGAAGAAGAAACAGGGAACAAGAAGAAATCCAGCCAAGCACTGGCATTCATCTTTGCCTGCTTCCTGACCAGGGCCAGAAACCCTCCCTCCATGAAGTTGCTTTTTGTCAGGTGTTTTGTTGTTACAATGAGAACAATAACAAATAACATTCTATAATATATGACAGTTTCATCTGGGAACTTTCATTAGTACTATTGCTGTACTATTTTCTGGCCAGTTGAAACGGCATGGCATATGTTCCAAATGATTATCCCATTCATACTATATATGGTTTATTCCTTAAGATTTTAAATTAACTGGGCACAAGCCCATTTGACATACTCCATAGGATAGTACAGCCTTTTCTCTCTGAGCCTGGGGCTGTCCAATCAGCATTGAGCTCTCTAGTTGTTACTGGTACACTGCTTCCCCCAGACTTCTGATTCTGCCTAAAAGTAGAGCATAGAATCGATTTTGTGCTCACCAAGCTTGGCATACCATCTGCGATGTATTCTAGTGAGATGCTCTTAAAAAACAAGAGTCTGTGTATCCTGATCCCTTGACACATTCCCCAGAGCAGAAAAGTGTCTGAATAGTGGGCAGTACAAAATTACCTATATAGCATCCACTCAATATGTGATGAGGAATGAAGAACCACCCAAGGGAGTAAGGGATCTGTATGGGGGCTCCCTGGTCTTTCTCTGGGCTTTACTCTAGCCCTCCCAGCCAGTTCTCACAAAAATTCCTCCTACCCTACCTTCTATAGTCTTCCCCCTTTACCAAGTGTCACCTGAAGCAATCTTCCCCATCTATAATTGGAGGGGTGTCTCCTTTTGGCTGATGTCATCTATTGATGAAGAAAGTACCCATCAGTGACATTATTTTGCAAAGCATCTGGAAGCTCAGTATCTCCTATGGAACCATGTCTGATCCAAAGGAAATATGGTCCCCATCCTGGCTTGCAGGCACAGCTCTAAGAGCATCCTCATCTCCTTGTTCTGTGGCTAGGTACTTAGTTCTATCCAGTCTTCGAATTGCAGTGATCCATAACACAACACCTCCTTCTGGCTTGGACTACAAATGAGGAGCCTCCAGACTCATCTTAGGATGCTCTGCTGCAGAGACATCGGTTCCCCTCTTCCTAATGGCAGTAACACAGGAGCTAACAAATGTCTCCAAAATCCTACCACCTGATCTCCTCAGCTTTTTCTCTATTTTAGTTTTAAGGTGTCACTACAAGTGTTCAGATACCTCCTACAAGTCCTGAATACTGGAACACAATCATACTAAACAAACATAGTCATGATCTCTCTAAAATTCAAACTCAGGTGAGCCTGTTCCATTGCCCATGGCAGTGTTACATATAGCTCATATAGACCTTATACTGGAGCAAAGATATTGTCAACTTTAATTTTTACCTATTAAATGGTACCAAAGTATATGTACTTGCATTAATAACACTAACAGTATCCATACAGTGTACCAAAACACACACACACACTCACTCTGTTTATGTTTTTCATTTGTGTCATCTTTGCTGTTGACTCTTACTACAAATTCAAGCATTTCCTCCAGGACATTTTATTGATTTTTATACTTTTATCTATAGATATTTCAGAAGAATTCAGAAACATACATTATTTTTCAAAGTTAAAAGGGGGGATCATCACCATATCCTCCTAGGACCCTTTCCTGTCCTAGGTCTTTGGTTTGTCCAAAGATGCACCCCCTCCCACCAACTCCCCTTCTCTCACCAGCCCTCTCATGCCCACCCCTGTTCTATCCATACCTGATCCTTACCTCCATTTCCCTCCCCACTCCTTCCCCCACCCAGTTTTCTCTTTCCATCCACTTCCAGTGTCTACTTTATTTCCTCTTCTGAGTGAGATTTAAGCATCCTTCCTTGGGCCTTCCTTGTTACTTAGCTTTTTTGAGTCTAGGGATTGTAGCAAGGGTATCCTGTACATTTTGGCTACTATCCACTTATAAGTGAGTCCATACCATGTGTGTCTTTCTCTGTCTGGGTTGCTTCATTCAAGATGATATTTTCTAGTTCCATCCATTTGCCAGAAATTTCATGATGCCCTTGTTTTAATAACAGAGTAGTATTCCATTGTGTAAATGTACCACATTTTCTTTATCCATTCTTCAGTTGAGGGACATCTTGGTTGTTTCCAGTTTCTGGCTATTACAGATAAAGCTGATATGAATGTAGATGAGCAAGTGTCCATGTGGTAAGGTGGAATATCTTTTGGCTATATTCCCAGGAGTGGTATAGTTGGGTCTTGAGGTAGAACTATTCCCAATTTTCTTAGAAAATACCAGATTGATTTCCAAAGTGGTTGTACAAGTTTGCACTCCCACAAGCAATGGAGAAGTGTTCCCCTTGCTCCACATCCTTGCCAGCATATGCTGTCTCTTGAGTTTTTAATCTCAGTCATTCTGATGGGTATAAGATGGAATCTCAGTCATTTTGATTTGTGTTTTCATGATGACTAAGGACATTGAGATTCTTCTGTTGAGAATTCTCTGTTTAACCCTGTACCCCATTTTTACTTGGGTCATTTGGGTTGTTAGTATTTAATTTTTTTAGTTCTTTATATATTTTGGATATTAGCCCTCTATCAGATATAGGGTTGGTGAAGAACTTTTCCCATTCTGTAGACTGCCTTTTGTCCTGTTGACAGTATCCTTTGCCTTATAGATGCTGTTCAGTTTCATGAGGTCCCATTTATTAATTGTTGATCTTAGTGCCTGAGCTGTTGGTGTTCTGTTCAGGAAATTGTCTCCAGCACCAATACATTCAAGGCTATACCCCAACTTCTCGTCTATGAGATTTAGTGTATCCAATTTTGTGTTGAGGTCTTTGATCCACTTGGACTTGAATTTTGTGCAGGGTAATAAATAAATATTTGCATTCCTCTACATTCAGACATCCAGTTAGACCAGCACCATTTGTTGAAGATGCTTTCCTTTTCCCATTATATGATTTTGGCTTCTTTGTCAGAAATAAAGTGTCCATAGATGTGAGCGTTTATTTCTAGGTCTTCAATTCTATACCATTGATCAACTATCTATTTTTATGCCAATACCATGTGGGTTTTATTACTGTTGCTCTATAGTACAGCTTAAAATCAGTGGTGGTGACACCTCCAGAAGTTTTTTTTTTCTTATACAGAATTAAATTCATTATCCTAGGTTTTCTATATGAAGTTGAGAATTACTCTTTCAAGGTCTGTAAAGAGTTGAGTTAAAATTTTGATAGGAATTACATTGAATCTGTAGATTGCTTTTAGTAAGATGGCCATTTTTACTATGTTAATCCTACTGATTCATGAGCCTGGGAGATCTTTTTATCTTCTGATATCTTCTTCAATATCTTTCTTTAGAGACTTGAAGTTCTTGTCATGAAGGTCTTTCACTTGCTTGGTTAATGTTACACATCAGAGGTATAACACCAAGATGTTTTATATTATTTGTGGATATTGTGAAGAGTGTTCTTTTCCTAATTTCTTTCTCAGCCTGTTTATTGTTTGTATAAAGAAAAGCTACCTCATGTGGCAAGGTGGGACTTCTAGTGGAGGAAGGGGTCGCCAGCATTCCCACAAAACCTTAGAAACAATGTTTGTCCTACCTAAGGATGCACAAGGATACTGATGGAGCAGAGACTGAGGAAAGGGTCAACCATTAACTGGCTCAATTTGAGACAAAATAATTTAATTAGTTTGTATTACCATAGACAGAGAGATTCAGTAGAAAAAGACAAAGATGTGAGAAAAGAAAGAGGAAAACAAGGGATGTAAAACTCAGAAATTGGACTGAAATGCAAAGTAATGAAAATGATAGACCAATCAAAAAATGATAGGATAGTCAAAATTCTGTTTGCTCAATTTCTCACCCCATGGGAAAGTGCCAACCCCTGACACTATTAATGATATTCTGCTATGCTTAAAGACAGGAGCCTAGCACAACTGTCATCTGAGAAGCTTCTAGCCCCTGAAGGAAACAGATGCAGAAACCCACAGCCAAACATTAGTCAGAGCTCAGGAAGCCTTGTGGAAGAGTCAGAGGAAGGACTGAGGGAGGCAGAGGGGTCAAGGACACCACAAGAAGATCCACGGAGCCAACTAATATGGGCCCATGGGGGCACACAGAGACTGAACCACCAACTAAAGAGCATGATTGGACTGGACCTAGGCCCCCTAAACATATGTAGCAGATATGCAGTTGGTCTTCGTGTGGGTTCCCCAACAATTGGAACGGGGTCTATTTCTGACTCTGACTCTGTTGCTTGCCTTTGGATCCCTTTCTCCTAGCTGGGCTGTACTGTCTGGCCTCTGTGGGAGAGGATGCTCTTAGTCCTCATGAGACTTGACCCGCCAGGGAGGATTGGTGGGGGGAGTACTCCCCAGAAGGGGAACTGAGAATAAAAGAAGGGGGAGTAGGAAGGTGAGACTGGGAGGAGAGGAGTTGGGAGGGGCTATGATTGGGATGTAAAGTGAATAAATAAGTAAATTCAGGAAAAGGAACTTTTTTAGAAGCAGTAGTTAAGAAACTGTATTTCACAAAATTCCAGAGGCAGAGTCAGGCAAACCTCTGTGAGTACAAAGCCAGCCTGGTCTACATAGCAAGTTCCAAGCAAGCCAGGGCAACATAGTGAGACCCTGGCTTAAAATAACTACAACAACACTACATTTCAAAATCTCTTAGAAAAAGCATCTTACTCATGAAAAGTTACTTGCTTAAATAGTTAGAATACCCCAACTTATGATTCCTTGCTGACTGCCGGATTGACCAACATTCCTTAAAAACCTTCAATGTAGAGATCATCAATACTCTAAAATAAGGAATGAAATAAGGCCTCTTAAGCTAGGGTCAGCTTTCAGTGGTACCTTTCCCAGTGAAGCATTCAAACTGCACTAAAGATGTACAGAAATGAATACTATTAACACTCATGAAACCTAGAACAAAGAACTTAGTAGCAAAGTGGGAGGATCTGACCTTTTTGATGTGAGGCCTCATACAACAGGAGGACCCCTTGTGCATTGTTGGCAAGAAGGAAAGAAAACTCTAAACTGTCCATCAAGATGATAGAAGAACGTCTGCATCTTCTCCACCTCATGATGCTCCATTGAGGAGTACATGGATGCCATTGGCCAGAAAGCCAGTAGCTTGTCATTCACTGAGAACATATTTTTAAAGACATCCAGATGGTGATTTCTCATCTCACAGATCCCCATTCCTATCTACAGAGAGGGCGACTCTACTGAAAACACCTGGGCAAGACTTGGGCTGTAGGCTACCAGCATAGTAGTCTCCATAAATAAAGTACTATGGGCCAGAGAGAAGACAGAAATAGAATCAGTAAAAACCAGGGCTAGAGTTTTCCATGCAGTCCATCTGTTTCATATGCTAGCAAGCCGGCAGTGGACGTAGGAGTGGATCCCATTTCTGTCTGAGAGAGCAGAAGTAGACAGGAAATGTGTGAGTGGCTGGGCTCACCAACCTACCCGCCATCTGTGTCTCCAACCAAGAGACTCAGCCACTATGCCAATGGTCAGAGCAGAGGGGCTAAGCATCCTCCCACCTGCTTCCATCTGAGAATGGAGCAACCCCAAAAGGGAAAGAATTATAGAAAAGGGACCTTTCAGGAGACTTGGGAGGAAAAGAATAACAGAAAGAAACCTGTTAAAAAAATCTTTGCTTAAAGAAGTAAAAGAAAATAAATTAATTAGTGAGTATTGCCATAGACAGAGATTCAGTAGAAAAAGTCAAAGATGTGAGAAAGAAAAGAGGAAGTAAGGGATACAAAAACTCAGAGATTGGCCTGAAATGCGAAGGGATGGACATGATAGACAAATAAAAACTTGATAGGTCAAAGCCTAGTTTGCTCTATAGACATTGTAGAAAGTTCAGGAAGGGTATGATATGAAAGATAGTGTTTAATAGGGCTGAAAAGGACACTTCCAAATTAGCAAGATGGATGGACAGATGGATGGGTGGGGAGTGCAAAAGTCTAGGTCAGAAAGCCTCTGAGACTTATGAGTTAGAGGCTTTGTCATCAGCCTATGGTGCCTTTGGTAGTTGGAGCCTAGAGAAAGAAAGTCATGCCGTTGGAAGGAGTTAAAAAGAATTCCTTTTTCTCTCCTTGTTTCACAAATACAACAACATGAACTGACCTCCTTTGCGTGTCATGTCCATCGTGGTCTCCCGTGCTATCACAGGCACAGAGCCACATTCCATGAGATCAAAACTTCTGAGACCTGAGCCAAAACACTTTCTCTTTTTATGTTTATGATCTCAGCTATTCTGTCATGGTAACAGACATCCAAAATGCATGTATGCATGCATGCATACATATATACATACACACATACATGAATGATAAATAGGTGATGATAGATAGATAGATAGATAGATAGATAGACAGACAACAAAATAATGGACAAGGGCCATGAAAAAACAAATTCACAGAAAAGGAAATTCAAGAAACTACATAGAAAGTACATAGAAAGATTCTCCTAAACTGCAGAGAATGAAGGGAAAGGCTGGTATTCCAAATGCCTCTGTTGGCTGCAATCTGACAGTGAGTGAAGCACGTGAGCACCCTGTGATTCCTGCACATCAGAAGCAAGGCAGAGGAAGATGAGTAAGAAGCTGAGGAAAGCCCAGGAAGGAATAAAGGAGCTGAGAAGGAGGGTGACAGTGGATCTGAAAGAATACAAACCAATAATACTTTAATAAAAACAAGGCCAAAAAGCCAAACAATTTGTTGCCTTTTAAACTTTTCTACCTTTTTCATATTTGACAATCAGTCTTTAATATATATTATATATAATTTTATAAAGTATCATGCACAAACATCAAAAGGGAAATTATTTTTAAGCATCCATAATCCTATCTCTAGAGGTTTGAGCCTATAGTTAATATCAGTGTACTCTTTGGAACATTTTCTATATACAAATGTTCTTTCAATTCATTAGGTGTTTTTTTTTACAGTATTTCATCAGTCTTAAAGATTGCTTAGCATTACATTAATTGGATATACCATAATAACTCCTAGTTTGTCCCCATTGTGTTGAAAATGTGTATTAGACCCAAATTTTGAAATTACAAATAAATAATTTTATATAATTTCATTAACATTTCTAATGACATTTTAATTATGCATTCATAAGTCTAGAACGATTATATTTAAACAATGGTAATCCTTCTTATTCCTTATTACCCAATTGCTTTCATGAACAATTATACAGAGCAGAATTTCCTTGTATTGCATAAAATCCCTATAGACCATTATCAACCTTTTATTTATTTTTAAGTGTATATCATATAAAAGTGAAATGTTATTAAGTCACTTGGATTTGCCTTTTATTAGTAATAAGTTTTAAAATTTTACATTGATAAGACATTTATACTCTGTGCTTAAGCACTGTCTTTTCATTAGACATGGACCATTCCAGGCAAAATCATTTTCCACTCACTCCACCCCCTACCCCTTTATTTCCAACATGTTTTATCTTTTTTCTTTTCAGTGTGCCATAGTAATTACCATCTTTTGGCAATTTATATCTGCTAGGAGAGGGAGACATCATTTTATTTATGTATATAGTCACTTGTAGTTGGAACATACTTCAGTGGATAGCCACACCCAAGAGTATATAACCAGTACTAATTGGATGGGTTGGTTAAAAATAACCAAAAATAGGACATAAAGTTGAGTGGAGATGGAGTGATTAATGGGAGTGGGAAGGAATGAACATGATTAAAATACAATGTATGGAGTTCTCAGAGGATTAATACAAATTTATATTTTAAAATGTTTTCTCTTAGTTCCATGTTTTACTGCTTTTATGTTTAATTTATTAATCTGGAAATTGTACACAGCATAAACATTAGGGACATAAATAAAACTTAATTTTATTTTTTATTTTATTTATTTATTTGGCTATTCCTGCAGCTTCGCCCATTCTTGTATTTACATGTATCTGCACTTTTATTTTACACCAGTTTTAGGTAGTAACACTTCTGATAGTTGGGTGCCTTCTGGTATCTGGTAGATTATTCATGCATATACTATGTGCAGGGACTGGTTCCAGGATCCCTGTAGATACCCAGGCCTGTGATACACACATGAAATGGTCCACCAGTTGCATGTGATCTGACCCCACTCTGTTGGATTCTTTGAATCACTTCTAGATAATTTATAATAACTGCCAAACTGTGAAAGGAGTATTGTGTGTTTAGAACAGATGCAGATTTTTCAGTAGTTTTTGAACCATATTTGTTTGAATCTGTGGATGTGGTGTCCCTGGCTACTGAGGGTTGACCATGTAATATAATTTTAAGAATTACCAATTTCTATACATTTTAAAAACTGAACTGCCAGCTTCCTCTAATTGCTCTCCAATTTTTACTTTTTCTTTGCTACTTTATCTGCCAGTGAACTCCAAAAATACTTTGCCAAGTTCAAAATTGGGTTTCATAGTATTATTGCATTTAATTGATATGTTGGTCCAGCTTACTGCTGATGAATTCATTCAGAAGCATGGTATATCATTTATGGGTCCTCTCTAGGATGATTTTTAAAATTTGATTTAATTTATACATGTTTTATGCAACTTTTTCCTAAGTTGTTTACCTAGCCTTTATCATATTTTCCAAGTTGTTTCTTCTATTGTTTACTCTTGATTTGTAATTGTTTGCAACATCATTTTTAGAGTTACATTTTTTGTTAATTTAACAGGCTTATATAGGAAATTTTCTTGTATTCCCAAGAGTTGATTAATATTACTTATAAAATATATTTTTGCTTTCATTCTGTTTTTATTTTGTATTCCATACATTGGCTTAAATTTTTACAAAATAATGCAAATAATCATGGAACCAAATGAATTCCTACTTTATTTCTTACCTTAGTCTACAGGATGAGGATTGCAAATTGTTTTTGTTGTAGGTCTCTGCCAACACAGAGATTAATAAATGTCCTCCAGTGGCATTCCTGATGCACAAGTGCATAGGGAATAATAAAAGAACATTGGTTAAGGGAACAGGAGGAGAGGAAGTGAAAGCAGACATGGGAGAAGAGAGCTGCCAAGGATAACTTTTGAGAGGTGATGCTATGTGATCTGATTCCCAAAGGTTATGATAATTTGGCAATCTCATTACCAATACAGCTACCCATTTCAGGCAAAGGAGAAAAAGCAAAATTAAATGCAAAACACAACTAAGAAAGAAAGAGCTGACATGAAGGCTGTAGGAACTGTTTAAAGCTTGCAAGAGGCATAGTGAGAGGAGTAAGTTAGAAATGCCATTCTGGTTATACCATAAGGAAAAGACATAGAAAGCAGATGCAGTCCAGGGGAAAGCAGGCAGCTCTATTAAGAAATAATTACAGAGAGAATATAAGCCAAACAATCCCTGTAGCTCATGTATGCTGAATTGATGCCCATCTGTATTTTATTGAAAAACCTATGTCTCTGAACTCTCTACAATACCTTCAAGAAATCTTAGCACAAGCCTACATCCTATCCTCTATTTACAGTCAATTTAAGAAAGAAAAGGTCATTGAGATGGCTCAGTAGGTTAAGGCACTTGAGTGCAATACCCGGAACCTCCATGTTGAAAGGAGAGAACAAATTCCTGCAAGTTGTCTACTAACTGTCACGTAGGCTAAGGGTATGTGCATGCACGCGTGCCCAACCCCCCCCACACACACACAATCAACTAATCAATCAGTCAATGAAATGAAAAAGAGGAAAAGAAAGGGGAAAAGGGGATACAAGGGTTCTTTTTCTGCCTACTATCGTCTTCTGTGTCTTACAACAGATAACACATAATCATGCAGATTTCAATTAAGCCAGAGAAATTAAACGGACTTCTCACTTCATGGTATGTGTTTGGTTTTGCTGTCCTGAGGTGTGACTGTTGTGCCCACTCCTCTTTATTGCCAGAGTCTCACTTGACTTGCTCTTCTCACTTGACCACATGTTGGATTCTTATCCTTCCATGTTCTCTTTTACCATTAGAGTATATTTCTTAATGATGACATTTCGTCTTTCATATAATGTATGTGACTTCAGATATGGGTGAAAAAATTTTCATATACTTTATTTTTATAAAAACAATAATAAAAAATACTGTTAAGGAATTAAAATCACCACCTTGGCACATCACAAAGAGAAAGTGGCTTACCCAGGAGCATGTGTCCACTGACTGGCAGATCCAGCATTGAAACAGTGTCTTACTGATCTCATAGCTACACTATTCTACTCCCCATGCACACCAGACAGGATTTCAAGAATCCAGACTGAATCCATTGCTCTTTCTACCTGAAAGATCACTGTTGATGAGTCTGATAGAACCAAGTAAAACAAGGAAACAGAAACAATTAAAAAAATAAAAAGACAGCCCAGGAGTGTGGAAAAGCCCATGAGAGGAGGTAAAAGGACTAACACTGCTCAGCTGAACTCGCTTGGAATCCTTAGGACTCAGGAATGAGGAAGAGTTGGGAGGAAGGAGCCTTACCGGAGACCTCTGCCTGGGCCACCAGGGCTCCATAGCCAAATAGCGCTGGGAGAAAGATAGCCTCCCAGGAGTGTAGGCAAGTCTGTCTGCTCAGAGGGACCCACCTGGAATACCCAGGACACAGGGACTGAGGAGTGGGCTTCTGATTTCTTTCAGTGCCTGGGAACAGATCCTGTGAAACAGGGCTCCATACTCAATTAGTGCCAGGAGAGAGCTAGTATCGAAGGAGTGTTGACACACCTTCAAGCACAGGCAAGATCATCACTTCTTTTCAAATTCACTGGACCAAGAGGGACCCTTACAGAGCCATCAGGACACAGGAAACAAGGGACAGCTGGGGATTAGATCCTTCTGGTTTCTGTCTGCACGCTAGAGATGACCCTGCACCACAGCTCTCCAAACCCAAATTCCTCTCAAAGAGAACTGGTCTTCAAGGAGTATTGACAACTAGGCTTGCAGGAAAGACAAGCCACAGTCAGGGAGAGTAATGCCAGCTAACACCAGAGATAACCAGATGGCAAAAGGCAAGGGCAAGAACATAAGGAACAGAAACCAAGGCTACTTGGCATCATCAGAACCAAGCTCTCCCAACACAGCAAGCCCTAGATACCCCAACACACCAGAAAAACAAGACTGAGACTTAAAATCACATCTCACGAGGATGATAGATTTTAAGGAGGAAATAAATAACTCCATTAAAGAAATACAAGAGAACACATGTAAACAACTAGAAGCCTGTAAAGAGGAAACACACACACACAAAAAAAAAAAAAAAAATTCCCTTAAAAAATTACAGAAAAACACAATCAAACAGACAAAGGAAATGAACAAAACCATCCAGTAACTAAAAATATAAATGGAAACAATAAAGAAATCACAAAGAGAGACAACCCTGGAGTTAGAAAACATAGGAAAGAAATCAGGAGTCTTAGATGTAAGCATCACCAACAGAATACAAGAGATAGAAGAGAGAATCGCAGGTGTGGAAGATACCATAGAAAACATTGACACAACAGTCAAAGAAAATGCAAAATACAAAAAGCTCCTAACCCAAACCATCCAGGATATCCACGATACAATGAGAAGACAGAACCTGAGGATAATTGGTATAGAAGAGAGTGAAGATGCCCAACTTAAAGGACCAGTAAATATCTTCAACAAAATTATAGAAGAAAACTTCTCTCACCTAAAGAAAGAGATGAACATAAATATAGAAGAAGCCTACAGAATTCCAAATAGATTGGATCAGAAAGAAATTCCTCCCATCACATTATAATCAAAACAACAAATACACAAAATAAGGAAAGAATATTAAAAGCAGTAAGGGAAAGGGGGCAAGTAACATATAAAGGCAGACCTATCAGAATTACACCAGACTTCTCACCAGAAACTATGAAAGCTAGAAGATCCTGAGCAGATCTCATACAGACTCTAAGAGAACACAAATGCCAGCCCAGGCTGCTATACCCAGCAAAACTATCAATTATCATAGATGGTGAAACCAAAATATTCTATGACAAATCTAAATTTGCACAGTATGTTTCCACAAACCCAGCCCTACAAAGAATAATAGATGGAAACCACAAACTCAAGGAGGGAAACTATACCCTAGAAAAAGCAAGAAAGTAATCTTTCAACAAACTCAAAAGAAGAAGCCACACAAACATATAAACAACATCGAAAATAACAGGAAACAACAATCACTACTTTTTAATATCTCTTAACATCGATGGACTCAATTCCCCAATGGGTCCGATTTATGGATTCAGTCTGTCAGTCTATGTCTTTTTATTGGGGAATTGAATAAATGGGACCCAGCATTTTGCTGCATCCAGGAAACACACCTCTGTGTTAAAGACAAACACTACCTCAGAGTAAAGGGCTGGAAAACAATCTTCCAGGAAAATGGTCCCAAGAAACAGGCTGGAGTAGCCATTCTAATATCGGATAAAATTGACTTTCAACCAAAAGTCATCAAAAAAGATAAAGAAGGACACTTAATACTCATCAAAGGAAAAATCTACCAAGAAGAACTCTCAATTCTGAATATCAATGCCCTGAATGCAAGGGCACCCACATTCATAAAAGAAACTTTACTAAAGCTCAAAGCACACATTGCACCTCACACAATAATAGTGGGAGACTTCAACACCCCACTGTCATGAATGGACAGATCTTGGAAACACAAACTAAACAGAGACACAATGAAACTAACAGATGCTAAGAACCAAATGGATTTAACAGATATCTATAGAACATTTCATCCTACATCAAAAGAATATACCTTCTTCTCAGCACCTCATGGTACCTTCTCCAAAATTGATCATATAATTGGTCACAAAACAAACCTCGACAGATATAAAAAGATTGAAATAATCCCATGCCTCCTATCAGATCACTATGGAATAAGGTTAGTCTTCAATGGCGACAACAACAGAAGAAAGCCCACATACACATGGAAGCTGAGCAATGCTCTACTCAATGATAACTTGGTCAAGAAAGAAATAAAGAAAGAAATTAAAGACTTCCTAGAATTTAATGAAAATGAAAGTACAACATACCCAAACCTACTGGACACAATGAAAGCAGTGTTAAGAGGAAAACTCATAGCTCTGAATGCCTCCAAAAAGAAACTGGAGAGAGCATATACTAGCAGCTTAACAGCACACCTGAAAGCTCTACAACAAAAAGAAGCTAATACACCCAAGAGGAGTAGAAGGCAGGAAATAATCAAATTAAGAGCTGAAATCAACAAAGAAGAAACAAAAAGAACTATACAAAGAATCAACAAAACCAGGAGCTGGTTTTTTGAGAAAATCAACAAGATAGATAAACTCTTAGCCAGACTAATCAGAGGGCACAGAGACAGTATGCAAATTAACAAAATTAGAAATGAAAAGGGAGATATAACAACAGATTCTGAGGAAATTAAAAAAATTGTCAGATCCTACTACAAAAGCCTGTATGCAACAAAATTGGAAAATCTGGATGAAATGGACAAGTTTCTAGACAGATACCAAATACCAAAGTTAAGTCAGGATCAGATAAACCATCTAAATAGTTCCATAACCCCTAAAGAAATAGAAGCAGTCATTAAAAGTCTCCCAACCAAAAAAAGCCCAGGACCAGATGGGTTCAGTGCAGAATTCTATCAGACCTCCAAAGAAGACCTAATACCAATACTCTTCATTCTATTCCACAAAATAGAAACAGAAGGAACACTACCCAATTCATTCTATAAGGCCACAGTTACTCTGATACCAAAAACTCACAAAGACCCAACAATAAAAAAAAACTTCAGACCAATTTCCGTTATAAATGTTGATGCAAAAATACTAAATAAAATTCTGACAAACTGAATCCAAGAACACATAAAACAATCACTCACCATGATCAAGTAGGCTTCATTCCAGGGATGCAGGGATGGTTCAATACCCAGAAATCCATCAATGTAATCAACTACATAAACAAACTCAAAGAAAACAACCACATGGTCTTTTCATTAGATGCTGAAAAATCATTTGACAAAATTCAACATCCCTTCGTGATAAAAGTCTTGGAAAGATCAGGATTCAAGGAGCTTACCTAAACATAGTAAAAGCAATATACAGCAAAACAGTGGCCAACATCAAACTAAATGGAGAGAAACTAGAGGCAATCCCACTAAAATCAGGGACTAGGCAAAGCTGTCCTCTCTCTCCCTATCTATTCAATATAGTACTGGAAATTCTAGTTAAAGCAATTAGACAACAAAAGGAGATCAAAGGGATAAAAATTGGAAAGGAAGAAATCAAAATATCACTATTTGCAGATGATATGATGGTATACTTAAGTGACTCAAAAAACTCCACCAGAGATCTGTTACAGCTGATAAACACTTACAGCAAAGTGGCCAAATACAAAATTAACTCAAGCAAATCAGTAGCCTTCTTATACTTGAAAGATAAACAGACTGAGAAAGAAATTAGGGAACTGATGCCCTTCACAATTGTCACAAACAATATAAAGTATCTTGGTGTGACTCTAACCAAACAAGTGAAAGATCTGAATGACAAGAACTTCAAGTCTCTGAAGAGAGAAATCGAAGAAGACCTCAGAAGATGAAAAGATCTTCCATGCTCATGGATTGGCAGGATTAATATACTTAAAATGGCTATCCTGCCAAAAGCAATCTACAGATTCAATGCTATCCCCATCAAAATCCCAACTCAATTCTTCATAGACTTAGAAAGAGCAATCCTCAAATTCATATGGAATAACAAAAAACCCAGGACAGCAAAAACTATTCTCAACAATAAAAGGACTTCTGGGGGAATCAGCCTCCCTGACTTCAAGCTGTACTACAGAGCAGTAGTGATAAAAACTGCATGGTATTGGTACAGTGACAGGCAGGTAGATCAATGGAATAGAATTAAAGACCCAGAAGTGAACCCACACACTTATGGTCACTTGATCTTTGACAAAGGTGCTAAAACCATCCAGTGGAAAAAAGACAGCATTTTCAACAAATGGTGCTGGTTCAACTAGCAGTCTTCATGTAGAAAAATGTGAATTAATCCATTCCTAGCTCCCTGTACAAATCTCAAGTCCAAGTAGATCAACGACCTCCACATAAAACCATATGTACTGAATCTAATAGAAGAGAAAGTGGGGAAAAGTCTCAAACACATGAGCACAGGGGAAAAGTTTCTGAACAGAATACCAATGGCTTATGCTCTAAGATCAAGAATCGACAAATGGGACCTCATGAAATTACAAAGCTTCTGTAAGGCAAAGGACACTGTAAATAGGACAAAACGGCAACCTACAGATTGGGAAAAGATCTTTACCAATCCTATGTCCAATAGAGGGTTAATATCCAATGAATACAAAGAACTCAAGAAGTTAGACTCCAGAGATCCAAATAACCCTATCAAAAAATGGGGAACAGAGCTAAACAGAGAATTCTCAACTGAGGAAACTCGAATGACTGAGAAGCACCTAAAGAAATGTTCAACATCCTTAGTCATCAGGGAAATGCAAATGAAAACAACCCTGAGATTTCACCTCACACCAGTCAGAATGGCTAAGATCAAAAACTCAGGTCACAGCAGATGTTGGCGAGGATGTGGAGAAAGAGGAACACTCCTCCATTGCTGGTGGAAATGCAAGCTGGTACAACCTCTCTGGAAATCAGTTTGGTGGACCCTCAGAAAAATGAACATAATACTACCTGAAGACCCAGCTGTACCACTCCTGGGCATATACCCAGAAGATGCTCCAACATTAATAAAGACACATGTTCCACTATGTTCATAGCAGCCATATTTATATCAGCCAGAAACTGGAAACAACCCAGATGTCCCTCAACAGAGGAATGGATACAGAAAATGTGGTACATTTACACAATGGAATATTACTCATCTATTAAAAACAATGACTTCATGAAATCCGCAGGCAAATGGATGGAACTGGAAAATATCATCCTGAGCGAGGTAACACAGTCACAAAAGAATGAACATGGTATGTACTCACTGATAAGTGGCTATTAGCCCAAAAGTTCAAAATACCTAAGAGTCACTTCATAGCAACTATAGGTCTGAGTGTGAGGTCCCAGATGGAGGACTTGAAGAAGGAACTGAAGAAGCTAAGGGAGTTTGCAGCCCCAGGGAGGGAGCAATAGTGGCAACTGGCCTGACCCCTCGATGTTCCCGGAGACTGGATCACCAACCAAAGAATACACATGGAGGGACCCATGATGCTGGCCACATATGCAGCAGAGGAGGGTCTTGTTAGACATCAGGGGGAGAAGAGTCCCTTAGGCCTGAAGGTGTTAGATCTCCCAGTATAGGAGAATGCCAAGGAGGGATGAAGAGAGTGGGTAGATGGGTGGGTGGGGGAATGCCCCCATAATGGCAGGGGGAGGGGGGAGGGAATGGGGAGGTTCCAAACAGGAAATCTGGAAAGGGGGAAACATTTGAAATGTAAAGAAAGTATGAAAAAAAGAAGTCTCCTTAACCCCTTTCATCTCTGGCAAAGAAACCCTGATCATCCTTCAAGGCCCACCAATGGAGCCACAGCTACAACTGCCCCACCCCCTCTGCTGCCACACCATCTCACCTCTGCTCCCACCCGCCAAGCTGGGATTGCTATGGGTTCTACTCACCTACTGCCTCTGTTAAGCTACTTTTACACTGGGATTATGATTGAGCCTTCCTCCTGCAAAAAGACTTAAGCACTTCCATTTGGCAGAGGTGTTTATAGGTCATCTGGGAAATCCATGACCAGGGTAGACGGTAGGACATGGCCTGGGCACTAACTCAGATATCTGATCTGGTTGCCTGGCTGCAGAGTTAACATTACACTCCATTCTGCATATGAGAATATCATGCCATGAAACTTAAGAAACCATAAAAAAGATACATTGTAAGAGTCAGAGGAAGTAGATGCCAACAAGGAAACAGTATTTTCTGAACATGACAGTCATCAGGCATGCACGGTGTACACCTGTGACTGCATGCACATGACCTTTATGAGACCAAGCTAATCTAAATCCCAGCATGGATGGAGAGAGACTCGTGTAGGTATTCATGTATAGCTAATGATTCCAAAGTATCATCCTGTTCTACTGTTTAGACCTCCAATAGCCTGGTCCTCGCCACTCCACATGGGAGAGGGTTGGTTAGCTGATCAGCAAAGGGAGGGTCAGCTGGTCTGCACAACAAGAGGTGAAGGGACAACTGGAGCAGGGCTGTCAGTACTTCCGCACATCTCTCTGCTGGTGCCACATCAGTCCACAAAGGCAGTTTGTCTGTCTGCATTCCCTGCATCTTTCTGTTGGAAGCTTTCCCTGACAGCTGAGGTCAATTCCATTCATAGGCTCGACCAATCAAATTAATGCCAGCCCACCACAGCTGGTGCTTACCCCTGAAGGCATGGTTGGGAGGCACATGTACCAGCCACCTCATTCTATGGTTTCCTAGTCCAGATGTCCTCCTTCTTACTACTGCTTTCTGGGGTCAATTCCCATAATCCATTTGCACTAGCATCCTGCAGCGAAGGCTGGCTTCCAGAAAGCTCCAAATGAGGACACTAAATATTACTACTCTGCTGTGTTTTTCTTGGTGATAGTGGTTTTCACTGCTGAGGTTTGATTTTACAAACAAGTTTCTGTATTTACATAATAACTCCTAGTCCTCCGTTACCTAAGTATGAAGAATGAAGAGTGGTTCCTAGAACTTGAGGCTTTCAAAACGGAAACCAAGAACATTCTGGATAATCCTAGATGCAGAATCACACGATTTACATGTTGCCCACCTACATTTACCGATGTCCGTATCTGTTCCTTCTTGGCGGCTCTATGTTAAACATTCTTGAATCAGAGGAGGGTGTGGGTGTACAGTTTAAGAGCATTCTGAATCACCAAATAACAAGCTCTGCCAGTTACATTCGGGGTAATTTCCTATAAAAGAAGCTGAATCTGGAGCCATTGTGCACAGCAAGCATGCTGAGGATGGAGACAAGAAGGCCTAAGAGCTTAAGTGACCACGAGACTTGAGAGAAGGACAAACAGTTGTCACTCAACACCCAATAATGTTTCTTAGCTGTGCCTCACACAAGGATCTCATATTTTGCCAAAAGTCCTGCAGTGATTCATGGGATGTGAAGAAAATTATCGTGTTCATTAAACCAAGTATCACTAAGTGCAGTGTTCAACCCTTAAGCACATGGAGGTATGTTAAGGTCTCTAGTGGCATTTACTAGCCGATGTTCTCGCTAATTTCTGAAATGAGCTCTCAAGCATGGCATCTCTAATGGAAAAATGTAAGCACAAACAATACTTCCATGGTCTGTCAGCACCCGGTACCAGAAGCATTCCCTTCGAATCTGAATGTTGAATTATACCTGAAACATCTCAATGCTGCCACGCAGAGACGTGGGTTGTAATGATGTGTGAAAACATTTTGTAAACCATAAAGAATCATGTAAGTTGATTAACCCAGAATTCATCCATCACACATCATCGTGATGGTGAAATCCATAAAATTTTACATTGATGTGTTAGAATCACTTTAATGTGGACTGTGAACAGGGACTTTTTCATCACTCAATCCCAGCCCTAAAAGTACAAGCACAGGACCAAATAATCCACAATTGTTTGTCCTATGTATATATAAGTAGACAACTACATGATCAAACATCAGAGATCATTTTCTCCAAAATGTCCTGTGTCCATCTACACTGAGTCAGCTGCCCCTGCTATCCATGACCTGTATTGCTTAGACCTCTTGCCAGAGGTGGTAGTCCCTTACTTACTAGTTTGTCCCTCCCTCCCACCAGACCTCAAGCCATTGAAAAGCAGGAACTGGTGCTCTATTTCACTTATCATTGTCTCTCCAATATCTGAGACAGTACTTGACATTGAGCAAGTCCTTGAGAAATTCCAAGTAGGCAAATGAATGAGTGAGCAAGCAGGACTCTGGAGCTCTTCTGATCTATTTTTCAGAAGTACATTAAACAGGTAGGTAATTTCAGTAGACTCTTAACCCATGACCATTTTAATGGTTTAAGGCCATGCCCAGGCATACTTGAGCTGACAACTGACACAGCAACAAATGGCATCCATTGTACAATAATCTTGGACTTTTTTCCATGTTAACCTTTCTAAGACCAATTCAGCTGAAGATCAAAAGTATCTCAGCCCCAGAATTATAAGGCCCTCTATATCTGCACTTCTAATATTCCTCTTAGAAATCAGGAAGAGAGAAGGAAAGAGCAGGTCACACAATTCTTAGAAATGCCAATCAAAGGGTATGCCTGGCAGGTAGTGTCTATCAGGCTGTGAAAACCAGAGCCTAGGCATTAGGGTGTTGGGACCTGTTTCTCCACCTTGATCCTTGGGATTTCTCCTCCTCATCAAGGAGCCATGTTCTTAACCCCTCATTTCGGTGCTGAGCTGCTGTCTCTCCACTGCAAGAGTCTTGCTCCCCAGACCTTCACTGGATCTGATCTAGTTCTTTTTCTGTTAGTTCGAAAGAGCACTGACAAAAGCCAACCTCGAGAGGAAAGGATTATTTCATTAAGTAGAATACAGGCTCTCAGGGCAGAAACTAACAGCAAAAGTTAAATCAGAGGCAATGGAGGAACACCACCTCCTGGTTGGCTCTCTATGGCTTGCCTAGCTTGCTTTTCTTCTACAACCCAGGACCTGTCTGGGGTAGCACCACACATCAGTCACTAATCAAGAAAATGCCTCCACAGACATGCCCACAGCCCAATATCATTGAGGAAGCTTCTCAGTTGAGGTCCCTTCTTCCCAAGTTACTCTAGCTTGTGTCAAGTTGACAAAAAGCTAATCTGTGGCCATCTCTTTGGTCCTTCATTCCACTCCAGAGCTAAGGATGCTGTCCCTCTCCTGCAAGGGTCTCACTCCCCAGCACCATTAGGAGGATGTGATCCATAGATAACATAGCTCTGAACACCAAGCACAGCTATGACCCCAGCTTCCAATGTACAGGCAACCAGAAGTATTATTTCACTTTGTATTGAAACCTCAAGCTGTATTCTTCATAAAGAAAATAAGTTTATTCCGTTCTTAATTAGGGGTGTCCAAAAGTCCAAAGGTAAGGGGACCAATCTGTCCAGACTGGTAAAATCCTTCCTCCCTCACAACTGAATTAAAACATAGAGGAGAAGCAAGAGAAACAGCCATGAGCAGAAGAGATGATATGGCAAGACAGGAACAGACACAGAGAAGGGACCACTCCTGTTTTTATATAACATACTGCTCTCACAAGAGTGAGACAGTATTAATTCTTCCTAATGGCAGCACACTCAGGGATCTAATTGCCCTCCGGGAGGTTTCACTTTGTAATGACTGCCTGTGCCACTTCAGAACCTCCTCGCTGAGGACATTTCCAGCATGTGAGCTTTTGAGAGACAGACTATGTCAAATTCAGAGCACTAAATTCACTTGCTTTGCACAGGTCTTTGAGGGACCAGTAAACTGTCCAAGCCAGCCTTCCTCAGCCATAAGTGACTGAAGAAGTAGGCAGTTCCAGTAAGCTGCCTCAGACACAGTTTTACACTGGACTAAGATGGATGAAAGGGAATTGGGAAGGTACTGTGGGACACCTTCCCCATACCTTTCCTTAGATGAAAAGCTACCATACAGCCATGGAGATGGGCTCAGATGACAAAGAGGGGAATCAAAAGAGCAGAGTTTAATCGACATGAAGCATGCAAGCAGGTGGCCCAATGCTGCCATATTGGAACATGTAGACCTTCCCTCAATGGCCAAGTCTACCAACTCACTAATAAGTCAGTTCTTCATGGCTCAAGATAAGGAAGGCTCTAAAAGATGGGTATTACAGTGTCTTCTTCTGAGGAAACATGGGAACAGAAGTGGGCCCCTGGCCAGCATATTTCTTTCTAGTAAGATCAGCTGATGATATTATTGCTTCCACTCTGAACTTCTGTCTTTTCTCAAGAAGTCTTTAAGAGGTGAATAGAACAGAAAAAGCAGGAGCAAAGTAACCCTTAGTGATATCTATTGTGCCAGGAACTCAGAGAGATGCATTTATTTGTTTTGTATAGCAATCCTATTTCTGAATGGAAAGCTGAACATCCAAAAGGACAAGACAAATGGTGAATGGTGGAACCATAGTTCCTGCTTAGGCCTCTAGGACAGTCCTTTGATAGAAGATGGAAGTAACCAAAAGGTCATGTACATTTCCAGTTCAGTAGCACCTGCAATGCCTCATACTAGTTCTGAATCTTGACTTACAGCCCCATGCATTTGATACTATATTGTCATATGTCTCCTTAAATGGCAGGCACAGGTAGATCTGGCATAAATAGTAGGGTGGGAAATTAATTAAGGAATGATTTTTACGTTATAAAAAGACTGACAACAGGGTTCCTTTAAATAGTCAGCCCTCCTAGCGCTTTTATTATGTAGGTCGATTTACCAAAAATAGTAAGTTAACAAAAACAAAGACAAAAATCCCCCATCTTTTCAGGACTACAGTTGTTGCATAAAGTAAAACATCTATCTCAAGCTTCCGACCTCATGCAGGTCCAGAGGCAGGCTCCAAGGAAGGTCAGCTGGATACAATCCCATCAGCCTGTTCTCAAGGGCAATAGCAACACAGAGCAGGAGAACTAGAGACCCACCCCAGCCAAGAGGGCTTCAGGAAGAAAGTGCTCCTACCTGGAGGAAGAATCCTAGGATCTGAGTTCGTGAATATAAGAGCTTCTTTCTGCCCCTAATCGAGCTGCAGGCCCCTCCCTGTTCCCAAGAGCAGCCTGGTCTCCCACTAGATTGACATCTGCTCTGCATCTGCACCCTAGGAAGTGGGCTACCTGAAGTCCTTTGCCCTGCAGAGCGTTCAGTGAGCTCCCTCTTACCCTGGCATCTTCTCCTCCCTTTACATCTGTGCTCCACAGACCCTCACACGGTTCTGAACCTCTCGACCACAGCATCATAATATCTCATGAACTGTATTATGTGGATTATGGTTCTGACTTCCATTACTTATAATTTCAGAATACTTAATTTAATAGTACACAGTTGTAATTCTACATGTTTGTATGTGTTTGGATCAGAAAGCACATGCTGGCTCAGTGCAGGACACTCTGATTCATCTCTAGACCTCCATTGGCCAGCACAGTGCCTGACAACAGGAGAGGTCAACTGTTATGATTTCATACCAAAGGTGAAGAACATAAAATTCAAAATATTACTTGTTCATTGTCAAGGCCTAAACTAGTGTGCTAGTCACATCAGAAATAGAGTTTTAACACACAGCAAGGTCATCTAAATGGTCTATTTCTAATTTGGCTCCTTTGCCTCCCAAAATACCACAGTAAAATTATTTCATGTGTAAAATCAGTAAAAGAAGTCTATTACATTTCCTTAGACAATGTTACCACTGTTGAGGAAGTCAGGCCAAAGCCCCTATTACTGTGGATGGGATTCCAGCAGATATCCCTTTGTAATTCTAATCTGCATTCCCTTTTATCCTCAATTACTAGAAGAAAGGAAAAGACTGAGGTGAAAAGTTAAAGAGGATTAATATTGCTGTGCTTACAGTCTCTCTCCCCCTCCCCAGTGTTTTTCTCCTTAATGCGTGCAATTGGTAATTAAATATATTTCTGCTGGTCTTGTGGCCATATGCCTACAATATGTAAAAATACATTTGTGCTTTTCCCCCTCCATTCCTTTTGTTCCCATTGCTGACTGCTGTCAGAGAGAGAGAGAGAGAGAACAGTCCAGATTCCCGTGTGCTGGTATCCATGGGCTCCGACGTGCCAAGCTGCCAGTCTGGGCCGTCACACCTTGCTGCCTTTAAAGATTGCCCTGCAGAGATAGAGGGAAATGGCAATTTTTACATGATGCAGTCTGGCGACCCAAGAGATTTGAAGTCAGAACTGGTGCCAAGATTTACCCAGGAGAGCAAGCAGAGGCAAAAAAAAAAAAAAAAAAAAAAAAAAAAAAAAAACCCCCTTAAACGGGGTTTGGGGGGGAAAGAAAAAGAAAGGGGGGGCAGGGGGGGGTGGGGGATGGAAAGTCATGAATCTCTGGGGGTTCTCTCCAAAGGCCTGAGCTAAAAGCTCCTCAGTGGGCAAAGGCTAAGATTCTGGACTAAAGAAAGTCAAAGGGAAGAGGTCGGCTTTTTTTGCATGCCCTAAATTGTAGTAGATTGCAGAATGTAAATGAGACAATTATTACACCAACGCTCATCAAGCTGGGCTGGAAAGACTTCAATAGCCTGATGAATATGCATGCAAATTTGTTAATTAAGTTAATTATTCTGCTGAAAATTCATTTGTCTTCCAAGGACATTTTCCCCATGATTTTAACATGCGAGCGCCATTAGTCATGCTCCGTGCTATTCCGCCTTACTTCTGTCCACTTCCTTCCCCCGCCTTTTTTTATAAAAATATTTTAAAGTTTTCAAAAACCACTCTGTTGGATCTTTTAATTGACCCCTGCAATGTTGGAAGATGCCTAGAGCCAGCTCAGTAGGCATTCTCCGAAACACGTTTCAATTAAATATTTCCTTGATATATAAAATGTCTGCAAAATGTCACATTGGTGGGGAGGAGAAGGGCTCTATCTGGGATCATTAAAGCTCGAATGTGAATGTTCTCTGTAGTGACTGTAAGAGGTAATCTGTCCCTGCTGTGGGCGATTTCCTAGCTCTGAGTGCTATTTGATGCGGGGATCTACCTTGCTGTGGGAACATGGAGATTCCAGGCTCCCCGCTCCTCCCGCCTCAAGGCGGAAACCCAGTGAACATGTGTGTTCAAACAAGAACTGGTACTACGGTAGTTTTCTGTCACCCATGAGGGCCCAAACCTGTTACCATGGCAACAAGGGGGGGAAATGGTGGGTTTAAAATCACATCTAAATGGCAAATTGAGATATCTGAAAGAAACAGTAGGGTTTGATTTTGTTGTCCAAAAAAATATAGTAATAATAATTGTAGAGTGATATGTTTTAATGACTATCCCTTTGCTGGAGAAAGCAGGTTTACCTAATGGAGGCCTTTGCTGTGGGCCTCACAATCATAATCAATAGTAAACTGGGAGCATTTGATCTTAAGGCTCCTAGACACATGTGAATCATCCTGTTCAAACCTCCCCAGACCAATAGACAGTCACCACTACTGGGCCAGTTCAGATGCAACAGAGCATCGGGCCTGATACAGATAAATGCCCTTAGTGGGGTATTGAGAAAGAGCATTTGAAATCAATACTATTCCAGAAAAGCAGAGGACTAGGATTGCCTGTGTGTTCAACAATCGCCGTCAGAAGGGCTAAGGCTAGCCTGGGTCAAGGTGAGCTGCTTCAACGCTGTTCTCACGCCCTTTGTTCTCCTTAGAATGGCGACTTCACATCCTCCCAAACTTCCTTCAGAAAGAAGCTCACCCATGTGATTTCCGGCTACAAAGCTTCATTTCATCTCACAGCTAAGGCAGATCACACTCTCGGAGCCAGCTAAAGGAAAGAGGACGCAATAATGAAAGTAACAAAATTTAATTGAAAAAGTAGAAGAAAAATTAATTGGCCTGCCGCATCTTCGGAGCCAAAGTATCTGTTTTATACACTATGAGTGGCACTCCGTGTCACATAGATTGTAAACCAATTAAGATGATATTTTAAACTCTGAGATTTCTATAATTCCATCTGTTTTAGGTTTAATTAACAAAGTTACAAAAGCCAAATATATTTGAATATTTTGAAAGCAGGCTGAATGGCAAAAAAAAAAAGAAAGAAAAGTTCCCATAAATATTTAACTATATAATCATGTACATTTCATGAGAATGTACTTTCCATGTGCTCTAAGACGATACATGTGATTTTTTTTCTATATTTTACCAACAAGAAGCCACATCCAAGAGAAATTATGATCAAATGCTGTTAGGCTGTTAATTAATTCAGTTGTTTTTTTATGGTTTATTTTTTATTTTTATTTTTTTTTACCAAATTTCCAGATATTCCTTTTGACAAAGCTCATACCTGTCGTCTAAGCTTGATCACCAGCCCAGCATTGTGGCAGCTGCATAGAGTTAAGTGCGATGACACTTGCTTCTTAAAATATTGTCTCTGGCTTGGAGAGGGTTGGCGGTTCACAGGTAGAAGGACATGCTCATCACCAATCTAAAAGTATAAATTGAAGAATTATACTCTATCCTTTCACTATCGTTGAAGGAAAACGTTATACTAAATTTTTCAAGCCTGGCCCAACATGAACTCTTGCCATGTTCTTTGGTTTGGTTGTTGAGCTGAGCAGCTGTGCATTATTCTGGGCCTCATATGGCCCCAGTCACCAATGACTGACAGAATGACAGAGACAGTGTGACACATGATATCTACTCTGCTCAAACCCCTGCCATCCCATGATGGTGACTCAGTGGGTGTCCAGCTCTGTCCTCCTTACTCCATTGCTGACAAGGAGTAATTAATTTTGTGTAAGCTTGTCTTCTTCATCACCAGAAATAAGATGAGGACAATCTATCCCACTCTGTTCTACTCAAACACATGACTTCTGCTTCTGTTTTCATCAAACACTAACAAAAAAGAAAACTGAATAATCAAAAAAAAAATTGCACCAAACCCAAGTGCAGTATCCGTGTCACTCTGGAAAACTGACAGTTAGCAGGAGTCTACTTGAGGGCACATTTTATATATGCATCTCTTTCAGTCTCAACCACCCCAAAAAGAATAGTAAGTCACCCCTATTTGCCAAGAGAAGAAAAAAGAAGACAAAAACGTTGCTCAAGCAATAAAAAGGGTAGAAATGTCAGTAAGCTAGCAGAGGGCCAAGATCTGGAAAGGACTTCCTTGGCATGCCAGTCCAAAGCTCACAGCTCTAAGGGACCTGGACGCCCTTCCCTCTGTTGTAAACACTCAGCTTGCAGTGCTGGAAGGATTGCTCAATGCTTAAGAGCACTGATTGGAATTTTCAAGGACCTGAGTGCAATTCCTAGCACCAACACGGTGGCTCACAATCAGTTCCAGAGGATTCAACATTCTCTCTGGCCACCTTACAGACACCGGGCACATATGGAGTGTGTAGCCATACCTGTAAGCAATATGCCCATATGTATGATGATAATAATGATGATTATGATGATAATAATAATTTAATTTTAAAAAAAAATCTTACCTTGCAAGACCACAAAACAGTCAGTCCTTCTGGCTTTTTTATTAGGCAGATGGGTTCCAGGCCCCCTCGTGGATACACTAACCACAAATGTTCAAGTCCTTTACATAAGGTGGTAGAGGACTTGAGTGTGCTGACAAGCTCATGCATCTGTAACCAACTCAGCCATTGCTTATCCTGCCTGATGCCATGTGAATACTATGTAAATCGTGTCTATAGTTCACTATACGAGTTGTTTGGTTCATGACGACAGGGAAACAACACTGTGCAGGTTCAACATAGATGAACGTTTCTTTCAAATATTTTCAGCCTGAGATTGTTGAAATCCAGGGATGTAACACCAGATATGGAAAGGTAATTGTGTGGTAGTACCTATTTTACTTACAAAATACCACCTGCGCTTCACACCTGTAGGTCATTTTATTGTATTATATTAATCTTGACTCTAGGAAGGGTTTATTATCTTTGAAAATAACTATCTACTTTTGTGCATTTTGAGTTTAAACAAAATATAATGAATTATCCTAAGAAGAAGGTTAAATAGACTTTGTTTGTAAATAGTCCCAGGAGGCACCTGTTCCTGCTTGATTCACCTGCACTTGCCTTTCTTTCCATCCCTGCTTCCCCCTCACTTGCCAAGAGGGCAGGCCTATGCTGAACCCAGCAGAAGGCTGAACATCCAAAGAGTTCTTTCTCCTCTAAAGTGAGAAGAAGGGGTCCATGTCACAGTGTTTGCTGCTATGACAAACGAGACCTTTCTGGATAAAGCCAATGGGGAAGAAAACTGGAGGGAAGGAAGAAGGGAGGGAATGAGAAAAGATATCAGAATATGAGAACATCAAAAAGTTGGTTTCAGCTCAAATAGTCTAGGACTTCTCGATAACAGACACACACACACACACACACACCCTTTAGAATTTGGACAAATATGCTAATCAAGACAGGATTCATGCAAACTAACAAAGAAATATTATGCACCTATTTATTTTTTTAATTCTGTACTGCTTTTTATTTAGATTTCCCAAGGTGAAGGTGGATCAACATTTCCAGAGATCCACCTGTGGTGATCTGACAATATGGCTGCTTTCTGCTTGCCTGTTTCTAACCATCTGTGTCACTTTCAGTATTGATCTGTTTTCTTAACATTAAGATACTCTAGTGAATCAGTCATCCCTGTAACAATGTATCAACTTATAATTGCTTTCCAGAGTTGAGTTTATATGCTAACAGACTGGCCAGGAGACAAAACGGAGTCTTTTTATATAGTCCCTGCGTGTGAAGCCACACTTTGACTATGACATTTGGAAAGGATCACTGTGGACTGACTGCTAGCCAGATAGTTGTGCCAGGAAACATTCATGAACCCCAAAAAGACCACCAAGGAGCCTATTCCCATGCAATCACATTAGGATCTCTTTATTCAAGCTGCAGCTTTGGCCATACCCCTGTCACTGACGCAGGAGGACAGGAGAGGTCCCTGAGCCCAGTTTCAGGCAAGCATTTATAGAGGCAAGAAGGGGTTATCTAGCCTGGTACACATCTGATTGGGGGACCATTATGGCCTTTAACATAATTGGCTGGTGCTGGGAGCTAAACCATCAACATAACTTCTGTTTTCCTCCTGACTGGTGGTTGTTAGGAAGTGAAGTGTCAGGGGCAGGCTTGGAACCTAGAGGTGCAGATTTGCTGGGGAATAACTTGGAAACTGGTGCTAGACACAGGTTTTATAGGGAGGTAACCTGGACACTTGTGCTAGAGACAGGTCTGATTGAGGGGTAACTAGGAAACTGGTGCTAAGTATTGGCCTGTTAGTTAACTTGAGTTCAACCTTAGGTCAGGTACTCTAAGATGGAGTCTGAACCCAAAAGATTTGGTCTCTCAGTTCAAACCAAAAAATCCATTTTGTACCCTCAACTCCTTAATTTGCCTGTCTATAAGAATAAATTAAACTTTATTTTTTAAAAAGTGTTTATATTTCCAAAAGTCTAAAGGGATAATAGAACAATTTCATGCCTTGGAAATTAGTTTGTTTGGTTTTTTTTATCAAAAACATTTGAACACTACGTTATAATAGCTAACTATGTATCAACCTGGGACTAAATTACACAATAGAAATGGGATCAGATCTCAGAGGTTGGAGTCAGGGTTCCAGGTGACTCATGTTCAAGGCTTCATTTTGATGCTTAGTTATTAGTATTGGGTGTAACCTTGGTCACATTCCTTCAGTAATCGATGCCTCAATTTTGTCATGGCCCAAGTAAGCATAATAGTACCTTCCTCAACAACAAAAAAAAAAAAATTATTAAATTAGTTAGTCATTGCCGGGCAGTGGTGGCGCATGCCTTTAATCCCAGCGCTTGTGAGGCAGAGGCAGGTGGATCTCTGAGTTCGAGGCCAGCCTGGTCTACAGAGTGAGTTCCAGGACAGCCGGGGCTACACAGAGAAACCCTGTCTCGAAAAACCAAAAAAAAAAGAAAAAGAAAAAATTAGTCGTTAAAGGATGTTTAAAGCTACTATGGTTCAGGCACAGGAGCCAGACACAGGAAGTATTACATGTAATACACGTAATTACTGGAGTTTTCATTTATCAGTAGAAGAGCCAACTATATGGAATTCACTTATGCTATTATGTAGTAGAATCCACACAGTTGATAGCTCCTGTAACTACTGCTGGTGTGTAAAAACTCCTGGCTAAAACTTTTCACATTTCTTGACATGCATGTATGAATGTGGCCTATAACCCAGCATTCAGAAGGCAAAAACGAGATAGCACATGAGATTCAGGTTAGACTGAATTCTCACAAAAACAAGAGCAGAAGCTGTAGCTCCGTGGTAGAGTCTTTGCCAAGCAAGTACAAGGCCTTGGGTTTAACCTCAGGACTGAAAACTCTGCAATCGCTGAGCCCAAACCAAATACATTTGTCTATTTACAGCCTGCATAGTTCACATAAGAGGTCTTATACCATCTTAGGTTTTTATTATGTACATTCTACATTCAAGGTACCATATTAAGTATTTGAGGGTTGACATGGACAAATGCCATGTAGAATGTATGGACCTGCCCTCTCAGATTTAGTACAAGCTGGTGAGGTTATGACATCTTCTCTGGAAATCAAGAATGTAAGACCTCAAGTGAGATACGCTACAAAGATTTCCTATGAGTATTTGGAGCTGAATCGTCCTGTTGTACGGGACTATCCTCCAAGCTGAACTGCTCCATCTTCATGAGTTCAGTTGGGGCTGCTCACCAAAGACCATCATAGTTGGGTTTGTGGACTATTAACCTGCTTTCTTCGAAGGGACCTGGAAGCATCAGGGAACCCTCATGTGAATATCTATCCACCCATTTCAACCAGTTCTATGCACTTCTTTCCTAATTGCATGTGGCCTCTGGGTCTCGAGATGGGGCTAGAAGATAGATGGGAAAGAATTAGAGGGAGGTCATACGTGCTGGATGCAGAACTTCCAGGGTAACTGCTTCAAAGTCACCCATGCGTCAGCCCATATTTGCTCAGTCTATACTGCATGAGCAAGTGTTCTTTGAGTCTGTCCCCAGCCACCATCAGAAGCCCATGGGTGTGTCTCCTCAGAAGGCAAATGCTCAGAGTGGAGAAGGCCCCTGAAATAATTTTCTTAGTTTGGAACCTCACACTTGTACTTTACAACTTGAAAGAAATAATGCTATTTTATCCAAGTGGATTTATGAACAGTTGTAAACATTCTACAGCACTGAGATTTCTGGGCATGTTTAACTACTGTAAAATAAAAGCATTTGTACTGAATACCAATTAGTTTTAAATTAACTTACAGATCCAAGAGAGTTCAACTTTTATGTTGAATATCATAGTGACAACATTTATTTTATATTTACAAGATGTACATATAGTAAAATGGGGATGGGATGGAACAAATGGACATGTCAATCTTTTCACTTACTGGCTCGCATGTAACTGTAGCTATGACTTACTCGATTAGAGAAACCTTAATTAGAATATTTTATTGTTAGCTATAATCATTATGTATTTTATTTCCTAATGAATATCGAACTTTAACAAGAAAGTAATCTAAATGCACAGGCAACTCTAAGTCCTGTGAATAAGCTTTAGAAGCCAAAGTTTCCTGTTGAATTGTGTCTAAATAACTTCAGACAGATAAACTTTTACAACCAATAAAAGGTATTTCATAGAGATTCCCGGAGGCTTCCTGTGTTATCTATTGGATGTTCAGAAATAGTTAGTGAACTACTATGCTAAATTAGAAGGTTAGCAAATATCTTTTTGGTCCTAGTTTTTTGATACTGATATCTATCAATAATTTATTAACAATTGCTTCATTGATATTTTAAAGAATTCTTTAAAACAAATTCAGAAAATAGACATGTTTTCATATATTGCAATTGAAGAAAATTGGTTATTATTTCTCTTTGTGGACAGAAAGCCAGTGACCAGGAAAAATTGAAAATTTGAGCTGTTTCATCAAGTCATTTCATAACCTTTGACCCACAGGCTTCTGTGTGTCATCTCTCAGAGCAGACTTGAAGGGCTGTTCTGTATGACAATTTGGGACCAGTAGTTCCTAGGGTGAAATGGAGTTCTACACATTCAACCAGAAATTTAGCCATGCTGGGTTTTAAAAACTGTAGATCATGGAACCAAGGGAAGCAAGCTCCCAGACACTTTTGCTAGGGCTCAATTATAAAACCACAGAGGTTTGATTAAAGCAGTCTTAAAGAGTTTACTTTTTACTCATCGCATGTGGGTAAAAGTAGTTTCCTCAAGGATTGCTGCAGGCTTCTTAAAAAACAAACACCACCACCAACCATAGACTACTGAAGCCAATGTTATAACCATCATGGTAGTCTCCACCTCAACACTGCTTCCCATATTAAGCCTTTCTGAGTATTTTTATCAAAAAAATTATTTGACACAATAATTTAACCTAAATGGAATTTGCATGAAATTATGCTGTTTGGGTTTTTTTCCAAGTTGGTGTACTGACCACAGACTGTTGTTAATATAAATTTTCCTTTTTTCAAAAAATGACAATTTCGAACTTGGGAATGTATCTACAAGCACACTGACTCAAAGATAGGAATTGTGGGTATTTAATTATAGGGGTACAGAGGATTAGTGCGCACCTGTTCTACAATGTAAGATTATTTTAGTTGGATTGATGTCAAGTTGGCACTTTGTGAAGAAAATGGTGAAAAGATTGCCGGACCTGCCATTTGCACTGGGGTAGGGGACTGATAATTGGGTCAGTCCGGTCTGTGCTGTACTGAAAAATCATCTGCCAGCCACTGTGTTGGCTGCCACAACCTGTCCCAATCAAGCATAACTGCAGCTTTCAGAAAAGTGACACGGACCAAAACAAAAACCCACATTTCATTTAGGTTCAAACTAAGAGCCAATGCTAATATTGACTACGTGTTTGATTACCAAGCGATAGATGAGTATTCCACTTTACAAACTACCTCTTGTTAAAATTTAAAAAAGAAAAAAAAGAAATCCTAGATTCTTTTGAAATATGGATTGGCTTGATTGATTCGTTTAAATTTAAGAAGGAGTAGTGATGCTGAAGGAAAGACTGACTCTTTGATGATAATCTCAATTCAGAAGGGTAGAGGGAGAGCATCCACAACAAAATAACAAACAGACATAAAGCCCATCTCGAAAATTTCTGGCATCCATAATTGATCAACATTTCCTGAAGACACACATGTTTTCCTTCATAGTCTGCTTAAATGGCTCAAAAACAGCAGGACAATGGCCAGACTCCCTTGTTAAAGGAAACAATTACTTGGTAGTATAGGTTATTTTAATGGACATATCACTTTAAACAAAGCCATCACATCTGTTCCACCTTCTAATTACAAATGCAACAGGATACAATTCACCAATGCATCATAAAAAAAAATAAAACGTAAGTGATTGAAACTCGTGTGTATGCTTCTTAGTAGAAGCAGCATGCAATCTGCTGCATTTATTACATGTTCTGGGCACAAATCAGATGGAAAACCTGCTCCCTGCTGAAACATGATTCCTTCTCTTTAGGTATGGTTGGTACCGTATGGGCACCATGGCTCCATCACCCTGTGTGTGTGTGACAGAAACAGCAAACATTCCCAGACAAGCCCTTTCTGGACACTGATGCTAGGTAGTCAACAGGATGGAGCACATGCCATCACGATGCATGTTAAATACATGCATGCAAGCGCGCACACACACACACACACACACACACACACACACACACATATAAACTAGATCAACTAGTTTTTGTGGATTGGATGTGAAAAATCACCCATGTGCTTGTGTATTTGAACACTGGTCTCCAGATACCAGCCATGATTTGTGAAGTTACAGAACACTGAGGAGGCAGAGCATCACTAGAGAAATTGGGTCACGGGCTGAGGGCCTTGAGGTTTTAAAGCCTGGCCTCTATGTGTCCCTCCCTGTCTGATGTGCCACGATGTGAGAAAGCCTGAGTTGCACCCCCCCACTACACAGGGTTGCTGCAACCAAGCCTTTCCATCGTGATGATCTGGATCTTCAACCTGTCAGACATTTGGTCACAGCGACAAGAAAAGGAGTTTTCAAACTTGTGTGTGGGATGTTCTCTTCCTGATACATAAGAGATAATTTTGTCTCAGAACAGGGAGGAAGCATCAGAAGTATATTCATAGTGTTATCTCTGCTTTCTTTGGTTGAAGGAATGACTAAAAACCACTTGATGTTCCCAAATGACTGTTTTCAATTTTTGTAATCAATGGGAAAATAGGCACACATTTATATCATAACAAGCATAAATTTGTTTCTCCTAAAAGTAATCCAATCTAAGGAAAATGTTGGAATGGAGATCAATTTCTGGACCTCTGAGTGGGGCAAGGAACTAAGAATTTGACTAAAAGTGAGGAGTCGGAAGATAAAACCCTGTAGATGGTAGAGCAAAACCAAACAGCCTAACCAGCATGCTAAGGTGGCAACCAGTTTTGAAAACTGTATCTTCTCCCAAGTGGTTACACCTGGGATGGAATTCACCTGGGGTCTTTTGTATGCATTTGTGATAACTGATAACTGGAAGCGTTGGGGGACACAGCTGGAACTTACGTTTCCCCGGTGTACAGAAGTGGCCTTGTAAAAACCAGATGTTATGCGATCCTGTTACTAACACTAAACCTTGGGAAATCCTTTAAGAGAACAAACGAACCTGCAAACATGGGCTTGGAACTGACCAACTCTGACAAAATCCTGCCACTTCAAGTGAAATAATAACACCAATGTCAACAAAATTTTTCAGTCTGAGGATAATTTTTACATCTTGTTCATTTCAACTAAATCTCAGGCAAATTCCATTAGCATCACCCTCCTAGGATTTGGGAGGGGATAAAATTAAATAATATGTAAAGTGCCCAGAGCGGAGGTGGGTAAACATTAGCCTTTAACATTTTTAAAACATGATCAATCGCTTATCTTTCTTATCTATTAAATAATTAATTTTAAATTTTAACTCATCCTAATTTATGTGTTAAAAATAAAATGTATTGACAGCAGTGTATACAGCAGTGTATTCACTGAATACTCATGCAAGCCATACCCCCCCACACACACAGAGACGGGGGGGGGGGATGGTTATGTTGGTTCGGCATCTGCAGATTCTATTGCAGAGCTGGAAACCACTGGCCATGTGCTCACTTGTTCTCTTGCCATTATTACGTAATACAACATAACAACTATTTACATAATACTGGGTATTATATATCACCTAATTATGAATTAAAATTATTATCTTATATACAGATACTATGCTTTTTCATTCATTTATTCATTTGCTGATTTTGACTTTTGATACAAGGTCTCATGTAACCCCAAGCCAGCCTCAAATTTGCTGTGTAGCATGGTGGCCCTGAATGCCTGATGCCTTTCCTTTGCCTCCCAGGTTCTGAGATACCAAGACTGCCCCTACTATGGCTTTTTAAATAAAAGTATAAACCTGTAAAAACTTTTGAATCCACAGAGCTTCTGAGAATAAATCCTAGATGAGTAAAACAGAAAGGTAACAGATATTAAAAATTATCTTAAACTTGGTTACCACTGAAATCACAAGAAAATTACACTTAAGCATTTGAGCTATAAAGCCAGTCAGTATGGACTTCAAGGTTCACTGCCCCTTCTGTGTGTGGCGTTTTAAATCATTTTGGCCTCTGTCTCCTCATCTGTTACATGGAAATAACAACCAACACAATTTCAGAGCCTCGGTGGTGGTGGTGACTGGGAAATCAGTAATGTGGAGTGTGCCACCTAAGTCACTGTAAGTACCTGATGACGAGTAATTAATATTCTTATAGCACCCACTCTTGGCATCAGATTTTGTCACTTTCTGTCAAATCTTTTAAAGTGGGTCCTGTCATTTTTGTGAGTAAGAAGGAAATCCTGATGGGGTCTGACAAAAAAAAAAGTGGGGGCCCTGAAGAAAAATCATTTCTCCTTTACATCTAAATCTTACTTTCTTTGATATCACCATGAAATCTCCATGTGCATAGAAATGAGGAAGACCGGATGCTCTGTGCATCTATTTGGCTTCTAACTTCAAAAGCAAAACTCCAGAGCAATCTGTTGTAGCGTGTGGCCCTCGCAGCCCTCCTGACTGGATTCACTAAATGGCAGTAGCTAGAAGCTCGTCTTCAAACTGCAGCTTCCCCTCACCTCCCTGACAGTAAAATGACATTCACACATGCATCCATTGGATGTTTGCCTTCTAAGCTTCTTCCAGTCTCATTACAGCATCTTAATGTCAAAACACGGAACCTATGGTGTCCTGGCAGATCTCCCATCTATGACTTACCCAAGCCTAAATTCACATACCCTTGTCATCCTACAGCCTTATTTGATGGTATGCCTGCACTGCTCTGACGTGAAATGCATAAATGGATCCTAAGTCTATTTACCCTCCAGTCTATTTCCCACTCTGCTACATATACAGCATGAGTCTCACCTCTGGGAATTCTTGATTTTTGGCTTCTCATTGGATTTAACCATAGAAAAGCTTCCAGACTTTGATTGGGAAAATGTGAGAGCAAAGATAGACACTTTTTCCTTCCTTCCTAGAGCTTGATTTAGAAATGGCTCTGCTTCTCTCCACAAAGCCTGCCCCCTTGTAAGTGAAACTCTTCATAGTTCTCTCTCTCTCTCTCCTGGCAATGGCCCCTTGTTCTTGCTCAAGCATGGTGGTGGCATGTGCATGCTGGATATGTGCCACATGCAGTTTTGCCCCTATTGCAATGCACCCTCAACCCGTGATTAGCTACCATGTTACAATGCAACCTAAGAGCCCTCACCCAAAGCTCAGTACATAGGGTAACACAATCTCTTATTGTGTTCATCAAAGCTGTGAACTAAGAAACCTCTTCTTTCTGACTGACTTCAGCCTCAAGTGTCTTATTGTAGTAACACCAACTAGATGGATACATCTGGTCCTTGCTGGGACTTTAACTGATACAGAATGGTTCTATAAAATAGACTCTAGTAACAAGATTCTTGGATAAGCTATCCATACAGTTCATAAATGCATACGCAAATTCTCTACCAGAAAAAATATAAGTGACTGTGAGTCATGCCATGTGCTACCAACATGAACACTCGGATCATCTACATTCCCTAACCTGTCCCTTAGGAAGGCCGAATGAACTATCAAAGGAGTTTCAATTTGCATTTCCCTGATTACTAAGGACATGGAACACATTTTTAGATATTTCTTAACCATTTCACACCAGGGGAGGGAGCAGAAATGTATTCTATGGATACCATAATTCTGATGGAACACAAACAGTAGGGGTGATTAACGTTTAGTAACAAATATAAGTGATAAAATAAAGGAATCTCACCTACTATGTCTACCAGAACCTTGCAAACAATAGAATAAAATATGACTACCTTATATTTGTTTCTGGCAATTTTACCACAAAGGACTGAGTGCAGGTATTGAATGTGGTAGTTAAGAACACTATAGTCACTAGTGATGGTTAATCCCAGCACCAACCCTACAAACCTCTGAGAAAATACATTTAACTTACCTGTGTCCAGTGTCTTCACTTACCTGGGGGCTGGGGACCAAGAAAAGTATTGCTTTTACTTATCTGGTACCTAACAAGGGCTCAATAAACTATATTATAATCAACTTATTGTATTTTCATATAAATTAACAACATTTATGTACTTATGATTAATGTGTTTTTAGATATATATGTTGCAGAATGGCTAAATGAGTTAACATATTAATTACCTCATGTTTATTTTGTTACCATTATTATTACTGTTAGAGCCACTATTATGTTGGTTCAAAGCATAACAAAAATTATTGAGCAGATATGTTGGTCAGATTCTGGACTCTATAGTAGGTACTTACAATGAACCAACTTAAAAGGAGGAAGGAGAAGCTAGAGAGCTGGCTTGACATTCACTTCCAAGTCGAATGAATGACTTAGTTTAATCACCAGGACACACATGATAGAAGGCAAGAACCAATTCCTGGAAGTTGTCCTCTGATCGCCACATATGTGCAAACACACACACACACACACACACACACACACACACACACACACAAAATAAATAAATAAATAAGTGGGACAGAGAAAAATTTAAGGGTAAACATTTGTTTTGGACCATGGTTCCAGATGTTTCAAGCACAATGAGTTGGCTCCATCCGTTGGAAGAGTGGCAAGACAGAATGGCACGACATGGAGCAGAGATGAAGCAAAGCTGCTTGTTGGTGGCCAACAAGCAAAGAAAAAAGATTGGCCAGGATCCTAGTGTCCCCATCAAGGGGTCTCCCAATGAACTACCTTCCTTCCATGGTCCCATTGCCTCCTAACGGTCCCATTATGTCCCAGGATCACCAGAGAACACTGACAAAGCTTTGGTTATATGCACTTAGGGGAACTTTTGAGTCACAAATTATAAGTATCTCAGAATCTTCAAGGGCACAACGTATTCTCCTGGATTAGAAATTCATCTAGGAATCAAGCAACTTGAGGCTAACCTAGAATGTCCCTAGCTTTCCCTGGCAGTGTTGTATCACTTCTGATCCTCACAAACGAAGAGTGGAAGAGTCTGGTTGCTAAGGTCCTTTAGATAACTGACCTTGTTCCCATACAAAAAGCGGCCCTAAAGTGGTCTTAACCTCCACACCTCGTCATTAGGAAGGGGTAATAGATGTGGGAGTAGCCTGACTCAAACATGATTGCTTTTTTTGACATTGTTTTCTTAAAATAAAATATCGACTATAACATAAAGATAACTATTAAAGCGTGTAGTTCTTTGGCACTTGGTATAGCCACAATGGATTAACCAATGCCTTCCTCTAGCTCTAAGAAAAATTTATTACCCTAATAGAAAGCCCAATACTCTGGAGAGCAGTCACTTCCCATTCCCCTCTCCCATTTGCCCTCAGCAGCCTTGTCTTAGTTGGGTTTTGCTGCTGTGAATAGACACCATGCCCAAGGCAACTCTTGTAAGGACAGCATTTAATCGGGGCAGGCATGGTGCAGGAGGAGCTGTGAGTTCTACTTCTTCATGGAAGGGCACTAGGATAAGATTAGCTTCCAGGCAGTTAGGACAAGAGTCTTACAGCCCACACCCACAGTGACACACCTACTCCAACAAGGCCACACCTCCAAATAGTGCCACTCCCCGGGCGAAGCACATACAAACCATAACAAGCTTCCAGCTGTTTTCTGTACCTATGGACATTTCATATAAATGGGATCATGTATTGGGAACCATTTTGTGTCAGGATTGTTTCATTTCATATTTTCAAAATCTATGTATCAGTTGTAGCATACAATGGTATTCTATTCTTTCTTATGGCTGTATGCCGCCGAATTTTAGGTGTCCTATGATCTGCATATCCATTCACCCATTGATGAGTGCTTGATTATTACAGCCACTTCCAAAGCATCTATTATCATTACTGATTTCCAATACTTTTCTTCATTTTTATTTTAATTGGACCCTCTTGGTTTTAATAAAAGACACCAGTTAACTTGAAAAGGCCCATATTGCAAGAGAGTTTTGCTTCAAAAGTCATTGGGGAGGTAGGGTGAAACATTATTCCCTACAACCCAGATATTCTCATCTCTCAAAGACAGCTTGTCACTTCACACAAGTACACAGTAGTCTTGGCATGCAAGAGAATAACTAACTCCATAGTCTGCAAGTAACTCTAGATGTGTACACACAAATAAGTATGTTCCAAAGCAGGAGGAGGAAGAGAAAAGGGCAAGGAAGAAGGGAGAGGAAGGGAAGAGGAAGATGGGAGGAGGAGGAAGAGGATTGGCTCCTTTAAACCTTCAGAGAGCAGACAGTTTTGTCTGCCATATCAAGAAAGAAAACTGGCCTGGTCAACAAAATGCTGGAAGAGGTCTATCTTTGTATCTCTGGTTTCCTCCCTAGAGTAAGTAAACATGAAAAAATCTGACTACTGCCATAGCTCTTCTACTTCCACCCAGTCACTTAGCCCTGACAACACAAACCAGCATCATGATGACCACTGCCTCCCCAACTGGATAGTGACTCGAGAGAATTATAGGAAGAGCATGTCTCCAAACCAAAGCATGTGACCGGCTAAGTTGGCTACCTGGTTTGGAAGTGAGCTAAGCCCATGACCTCTCAGGATGGATGTTCGTCATTAGATTCAGGTGCAACCCTCATCTACTTTGTGATGCTTTCTCTCTCCCACTTCATTTCTGCTGCTGTGCATGATGAATCTTGTCCCCAGATCTCCATCACCCCAAAATTTTTGTCTGTACCCCACTGCAAGGATATGGATCTGGCAATGATCCAGTTCATTTGATCTACATAGCTGGTGAAAACAGATAATTTAAGTTCCAAATTTCCCCATTAATCAAAATAGTCTGATGACAGATACATCTGCTTTTACTTTGGGTTGTGTAGACACAGTCTAATTGTGCATTTCCTAAAAAACAAACCTGTATCATCTGGTACATTCACAGAGCCCTTCCTGCCCACATTTCTTTCCCAGCCATTGACTAAACAGATAACTCAGTAATTAAAATTCATAATCAACACATGGTGAGTAATTTTCCTCTTACTTCTCCTTTTACAATCCTTTCCTCTAACTTCTGGGTGATTTGCCAACTGTTCCGCTCCTCAGGAGTAAATCCTTGAGACTGTATATGCCTTGAGACTGTAATCCTTGAGGTGTATATAGTCCTCACCTTGGCCCTCTTTCTTAACCCTTTCCTCTTGTAGCCTCGGCAGTGAACCAACTACCCTGGAGAAATGCTGGCAGTTCTGAGTCCATCACAAAGGCCAGCTGGAGAGTGGTACCCTGCTCTATGACAAGGACCACCCCCTGTTGGAAGGCCTGTGTGTCCTAGACAAGCCTATTAGGCTTGTGCTAGTGAATGTAATTTGGCTGAGGAAACCCTGTGTTGAACATTAGAATAATGGGCTGGTGGACTACTGGGCTGGTAGGTAGCTGAAGTCATTATTGGGGAGTAAAAGGGGCCTTTGTAAATGTTTGCCTGAAATCATGAAGTGAATACATTCAATGAGAAAGGCCCGCAAATTCCATTGGAATTCAGGTTCACTAACTGCTTTAAAGAGTGTTGAAACCTATGTGGCTTTTGAAACTAAACAGAAACCTAGATTATGGCCCATGTCCTGAGCTGAGACTGCAGGATCCCAGGCACAGAACCTCACGGAATTTGAGTATTTCCCGTCAGGCAACCACAAACTTCCCCCCTAGCACTTCTGGACCTCCTTCTCCCTAAACACTGGTCTCTTTTTCTCCACATAGTGTGCTATTACCCCCTCATGGGCTGGAGCTAGGGAGCCTTGCTGGTGGGCAGCCAGCCCCTCCCTCTTTGCTGCCTACCCTCCAGCCTCTCTAGACCGCAGGGCTGAGAAGCCAGGCTGCCAGGTTCTTCAAGGTTTAAAGCATGGGATTTAAATGGGATTAAAAGAAGGTGCTGCATCATCCACTTAGGACACCACTTTTAGCTGGCTTGTGCCCTTCTCCAGGACTCACCTCCACCATCAGAGCAAACAAATGAAGACGCGCCTGACAGTTCCAGAAATCCGCGAAGCTGGGGTGGTATTTTTAACGCAGCCATTTTAAACAGTGTCTGCGCCGAAAGCACTTTTGCTTTGGCTGTTGGTGCAGGTGAAAAGCTGAGAACAGCTGAGCTCCGGAGTCGACATGTGTGGCCCAGGGTGGGCCCTGGATTTTTCAAAGGGTAACGTTTTCACACATGGAAAAACACACCAGTGTTTTTAGTATTCATGGCTCAGTATAGCTCCCTCAAGAGAGTTTCACAGACAAACAAGAGGCATCTAACAATGGAAATCCTATTGCCGAATCTGTTTCACCCTCCCTCCCATCTGGAAAATGCACGCACACACCTGGGAAGTTCACTCTCTTGGATCTCTAAAAACTTTTAGCGCTGTTCAGAGAACCTTTTCCTTGGAGTACTCAGACACACTCAGAGAGTGCCCCTCACTCTATGGAAAACAAGGTCCCTAACTCTGTGTCCTACAAGTCTTTATTCCATCCAAAAACATGTCCTTAGAAGCAGGACAATTTTCTGAAGTTGCAAGACTTAAAAAAGAACTGACTACCCAGAATGCAGACCGGTTCCAAGCCAGATTCAGTGGGCTTTACAAAGACCCACACTGAAGTCTCAGATGGCTCAGGCCAGCACCTACCTCCCGGAAACCAAAGACACAGCCTGCTCCCTGAGCAGAGGAGCGGGAAGATGTCATGCTTCCAACAGCCTTCACAGAGGCACCTTAGTCCCGTTGATCCCTTCTCCAGACCCCTCAAGCCGGGCCTCTCAACAACACTCTGCAGTCTGTGCTAGCATTTTATGATGAAGTGTCGAAGTATATACCATTCTGGGGTACAAGTCATTCTGAGAAGAAGCCATTTGAGTTTCTAGGACCTTACCTGGCCTAAGGCAGAACCCCACTAAAGAGCACAACCAAAGTAACAGAAACGTACTCTGTAAGAACCAAGAGAGACTGGTTTTCATCAGTGCAGACAACTTTCCCCAAAGCGAAATGTCTCCGCATCCACACCTTTTGCTCTCCATGTCTTCCTGCTCTCATTTGTTTTCCATGTGTCTCTGCTGCATCCCTTCCTCCTCCACAAAGTGAAGTCTCAAATTCCGGTTATGCCTTTAAGTCGTGAACTCTTGGCCTTGCGTGACTGTTTTTGGTTTGGTTTGGTTTTTCTCTTCATAATCTGTCACTGTTTCATTTGATTCACACCCCCCTCCAATCTCTAAAACTAATTCCCAACGAACGGAAACTAATCTCTAGGATTCTCACTAGTGCGTACTACTTCAGTGGGTTCTCTTCTTGGGTTTCCAGTTGGCTTTGCACAATGGGTAGCCTCAGCAACAGTGCTGAGAAAGGCTGAAGAATGGGGTCATGAGGTCAAGGCCCTCTTAGTTTTCCTTAAGCCCACGTGGTTACAATGAGCTATTTACATCAAACAGAAGCAGTGCTCCTTGCAAAGGAGCCCTCTCCATAGCCCAGTTCTGATCAGTGATCCTCCCACTTGCTGCTTCCCAACCAACCACTAACAGAGTCGGAAACACTCCAGAGTATCAAGTGCCCTTTAAAAGCATTCTATATCCTGCTCCATTGTCATGAATGATTCTATGTAAAATCCTTCAGACCACCCAGCTTTGAGATGCCCTAGCAGGCCAGAATCCTCAACTACATGCAGGGGAGCAGAGATGAGACAGATGTGGCAGCTACCTCCTTCCCTTTGGACCCCATCTCTGAGGTTACTGGACTCCTGCTAGAGACATATTCAGCATATTCACCCCATATTCAGCAGTAACATCTTGCTGATATTTCCTTGGGCTGTGACCTTCTGCAAGGTTGGGATGAGTGGTGAGTCTGAAGCCCCTGCAGCATGTGCTGTGGAACCAGCTGCCGACTGCTCCCAGGAGAATTCAGGGTCAGAGTTTCAGCTGTCGTGGTAGTTGCCCACCCGGTCCTCCATGAGAGAATCTGAAATGGGAGAGATGCTCAAGGAACAGAACAAGAGACAGAGTCTTAACAGTGTGACTGGGCTCTGACAATGGTCTCTGATCTCACACCTGCTCTAGTCTTCCTTGGCATTCCAGAAAGACCAGACCCTGGGCACTTTCGGAATTAAGGAGAGGCACTAAGAGGCATGGATTCCAGTAGTAGCTACACTGGGGACAGAGCACACCCTCCAGCTGTCTTATGTGCTGAGATGGTAGGGATTACATCTGGAAATATTCATGAAGCTCTTGAGTGAGCAGAGGGACAGAGTGAGAATCTAAAAGCTCATACAGTGCCAATCTATCTTACCATCAATCCACTGGGAAAATGCAAGTTAATACGAGAGGATTTTATCCTAAAAACAACCAAGCAGCTAAATATGTGTCACCAAGGAAGACCTAGGTGAATGTGCAGAGAGCAAGTGAAACCCTGAGTCAATGTGTATTGTCTGGCATGGCCACAGCCATCTCAAGGGCCAAGGCTTCGGATCTATGGGAAATCAGCAAAGCCCTCCTCCAATACTAGTGTTTACAAAGGATTGATCAGTATGTACAAATACTAGCTATTGCAGCTTCCTTCCTCTTCCAGATGACTGCAGCCTAAGACTTTAGAGACTAGCTAACCCTTTCCCATGTGCAGTATGTAAAGATCCCTAAATCATCCTGAAGTGCCCAGTTATTAAGGTAGTTGATGCCACTCCATCTGAGTGTTCAGAACCCACCTGACCCAGATCGTCTGTGTATGTATTTGTCATTTCTTCAGCATCTCTCTCCTTTCTTCATTCCCTCACCACCTAGTCAGGACTTTGCCATGCTGGACACAGTACCTAAATAATGAAAGCACTTACTGAAGGTTTAAGGAAATATTCCAATATAAATTGTTGGTGATCACATAACACAGAATAGCACTCCTGGTACTTTGTGTACATGTGGAGGGAGAAAGGGAGAAGATGAATACACATATGCATTTGTGTGAGCAGTGCATGAATATATTCAGGTTGATATGCATATGTGTATGCATACATATAGAGACTAAGGTCAACCGTGAGTGTTATTCCTCAGGTACTGTCCACTTTGGTTTTGAGACAGTGTCTACCACCAGTGCCTGAGGCTTGCCAAGTAGACATTGTTGGCTAGCCAGTGGATCCAGCTGCCTCCATTTCTCCAGCTGAGAGTCAGGCACACCAACACAGACTTTTTACATGGATTATGGAGGATCAATCCCAGACACTTGTGATTGGATGACAAGCACTCACCAAGTGAGCTATCTTCCCACCAGAATGTACTGGTACTTTTTAGGAAAAACATACACTAGCACACAGGTTCCTCAGGCATCTCAGTGGAATTATCCAAAGAGATAAATGAAGGATATATCCCAGGCACTAGTAGTCTTTAGATGGTTACCCCATGTCTTAGTCAGGGTTTCCATTCCTGCACAAACATCATGACCAAGATGCAAGTTGGGGAAGAAAGAGTTTACTGAACTTACAGTTCCATGCTGGTGTTCATCACGAAAGGCATTCAGGACTGGAACTCAAGCAGGTCAAGGAGCAGGAGCTGATGCAGAGGCCATGGAGGAATGCTGCTTACTGGCTTGCTTCTCCTGGCTTGCTCAGTCTGCTTTCTTATAGAATCCAAGACTACCAGCCCACAGATGGTACCACTCACAAGGGGCCCTCCCCTCTTGATCACTAATTGAGAAAATGCCTTACCACTGAATCTCATGGAGGCATTTTCTCAACTGAAACTCCTTTCTCTGTGATAACTTCAGCTTGTGTCAAGTTGACACACAAAACTAGCCAGTACACCCCATGCGTCAAACAGTTATTGTGGATTTATCTCATGCTGTGTCAACCCAAACAGATTAAGATAACAACAACAACAACAAAAAATCCCCCAGTATATGTGGCATACAAAATATTAACAAAATACAGTTTCTTACTCCTGCTCTGTGTTCTATGGGTCAACTACCCTATCTGTTCCAGGTCTGTTTGTTCAGGGACTCAGTCTACTAGAGCCTCTAAATTCATACCATTGCTGATAGCCAAATGAGTGGAGGGAATGTAGGAAGGTAGAGTGCCGAATCCAGTTACATTCTCCACTCTGGGAGAAAGTCTCATCACAGCTCAATTCTTTGACCCAGACAAGTCACATGGTCCCACAAATAGCTTCCAAGATATGAGTAAGAACTGTTCTGTCATGTGGAAAATGAAGTCTTCGTGAGCCACTCTCATATCTGTCAAATAGACCTAAGCCAGGGGTTTGTTTTCAGCGTTAGCAGACTTTGTGACCTATTACTGAAATTCTCTATGCTACATCTTTGGTCTTGAATGCCTCCAAAAGCCTGTGTATTGAAGGCTTGGTGGCAAGCTTGGGGCTATGTCGAAAAGTGATGGAATTTTGAAGCTATGAGGTCTAGCATAAGGAAGTTAGGTCTCAGTGCATGCTGGGAAAGAAGCTGTTAGTCTCCTTTTCCTTGCTCATTTCACTTGCCATCTTTTTAAAGTGTGTGTGTGTGTGTGTGTGTGTGTGTGTGTGTGTGTTAATGGATGGGTAGTTTGTCTGCATGTATACCTTCATTCTAGAAGAGGGCATCACATCACTTTATAGATGGTTGTGAGCCATCATGTGCTGGCTGAGAATCAAACTCAGGAGCTTTGGAAAAGCAACCAGTGTTCTTGACCACTGAGGTAGCTCACCAGCCCAAGATAAGGATTTACTACCGTGAGCTTCCCCAATGGTGAGCTGCCTTCCATGGGCAACAATAGACCAGAGACTGAAACCTCTAAAGCTAGGAGCCAAAATGTTTCTCTCCTTTTTTAAAGTGTACTGCTATTTCCATGATTCACTGAGATGAGCAGAAATGGCTAAAGAAAGCGTGTAAAAGAAGTATAAGACAGGGCCTCATAGTGTATAATCTTAGAATGATAAGGTTGACATCAACCAGATGGACCCTGCTTCCTTCCTTCCTACCCATGTGACTTAAGACAACTCCTCTCCCTTCTGGAAAGTTTGAATAATCAGATATAATTTAAATAATATCAAGACTACAAACCCAGATTTTAAGAATATGGTTTAGTGGTCAAGATCAGTCCATAAGAACAACTGCCAGGAGCCATCTCTAACGACAAATGTGGAGACACATTCAACAGAAGCAGCAAAACGATGCCTGAAAAAGAAACAAAAAAATCTCAGAAGATCAAACCAAGCAGAAAATGTCACCATGGCCTCAGTAAACAATGGATTTTAGACTTCATTAATCTGTGTAACTGCACTGAATGCTGCACATTGCACCCTCTGCTTAAACTACCTTGCGGTAGATGGGGACACTCCCTGTATTTAGTTTTCCCCATCCATTCAGACACAGAAGAGCCAGCCAGCACACTTTCTTTGCATTGGCCTGACCTGTGTTTACAAGGTTCTCTGCTGGCCATTCTACCTCGTTCTCATCCCAGGCCTGTGCCACCAGCTTAAACAAACATGTTCATCTGCTCACAAGAAACACACTCAGGTCTTTGTCTCTTCCAGGCAAAGAAATAAAACAAACAAGTAAACAGAAAAGGTTGATATGATAAAAATGGAGCCAACCACAATTCTTGGCTAAGGCACACCAAACCAGCTAAACTAATTTAAAAAATATCAAAACCAACTTGATGGGATGAATGCACAATTTACTGGGTGCTAATCCAATTGAGTGGGCTCATATCTGTCCAAATAAAAGCAATCATAGAAGGGTTATCACTCTAAGCTGATGGTAAGTCGGGCTCTTTGCTGAAGGCTTTCATGGATTCTCTTGTGCTGTCGCTATAACCCAGGCACGCAGCAGTAGTCTGTCCGAAGCTCTTTGACAGCACCAGGAACACTGAAAGATTAGGAGTTTTTCCTAAAGAAACAGCTCAACATTCACCCCTGGCCCGAATGCATTTGAACCTTGGGAACACCCTAGGTAGCTCCATGTCTTTATTTTAGCACAGCATTGTACAAACTGGAATTCCTGTTGTCAAGATCCAAAAATGTAACCTATATATTAGCAAAATAAAGTAAATGTGTGATACATTGATCAACCATTGTCAAGGTAGTGCTGATCACCGTAATTAAATTTTTTTAGTTTTTATATTTTGTATTACTTTTTTTTTTTTTTTTTTACAGTTCAGCCCTTGTCCCCCTCCTGGTCCCCCCTCCCACAGTTCCTCATCCCATTCCTCCTTCTCCTTCCACTGTCTACAAGAAGATATCCCCCACCATGCCTCCCCACTCCCTGGGGCCTCAAGTCTCTTAGGGTTAAGCACATCTTCTCTCACTGAGGCCAGACCAGGCAATCTTCTGCTGTGTATGTGTCTGGGGGAGGGGGGGAAGTTGTACAAGCTTGTGTATGCTGCTTGATTGGTGGCTCAGTGTCTGAGAGATCTCAGTAGTCAGGGTTAGATGAGACTGCTGGTCTTACTATGGGGTCACCCTCCTCCTCAGTTTCTTTCAAATGATATCTGGTTAGGTTATACAATATTCTGTCTTAAAATGTTACCTGAATAATGGTGAAGAAGAAATTTTGGTTTAAAGTCTTCCATGTTCATTCTCTTCCTCCACAAGTATTTGTTAAGCACCTCTGAAATTCTGGACTCTGTGGTGGACAGAGCTGGGAGATACAGTCTTTTATCTCAAGGAATTCATTGTCTGGTCAGAAAAAGAGTCTTCAAAACTACACATTGGTATTGTAATAAGATTCAAGTTTACAGATTAAAACAATTCTCTAATTAAGGACAGCATAGGGCGTGGGAGTGCTCAATGAACAGTTAGGGCCAAGACTTTGGAAGGTTTGGGGTTTTTTTGGTTGGTTGGTTGGTTGGTTGGTTTGTTTTCTGCATGTTCCATGACTGACTCCAGAGAAAAAATGTGTGCATCAGAGCTACTTAGGCTTTCCTGGAGTGCACTAATAGTAATGTCATGAATTCTCATAAGAAAGCAGGAGATTAACTAGAACTTGGGCCAAATGGTCATCTGCATGCCACCATGATCCCTTCTTGGTACCAAAATTTAAAAGGTAAATAGAAGATGATCTAGAAACACCAGTGAGCAAGATAGTAACAGATCTGGAAATAATTCCAAGAGGAAAGAATGGCTGAAGAGCAGAGAAAGAAAAAACTAGAGGGGTCTTGATCAATCATCAAATAGTAAAGACCTGATAGATGGGGGGAGGGTTTAGTGCCAGCTCTGTTCCAGAGGGAAGAGGAAGTGCCAAGGAGAGGGAATGTGTGTGTGGCAAGATCTTCACATGCTGTAAACACAGTGAGGTCAAAGGAGAGAAGAGATAAAAGCGAAACAGCATTGGCTGGTAGTGGATGGCTATTTTTACTGCTTATCTGATATGGAGTCTGCATACAGAGAGTAGTTAGTGGAGAAGAGGTGTAAGGGCATTACTGTGAGTATTTTGTTCAACAAGATTCAACAAACAGAAGCATCATCATTAATATCTGCATGGGAAAATAAATGTGAGGTGGAACAGTATGTCTGTCCTTTGAGAAGCTAAGACTGGACTGCTTGAGGCTGAACCCTGAACAAAGAACTAGAGTAACCCATATCCTACTGAGAGTCCTTTTCCACTAGGGGCTAAGCTTAGAAAAACTGCCACATTTAGGGACTTCCTCCTTGGAAGTATGTCTTAGAGTAGGATTTTCTTCTCCAGCCCTTAACCTCTGCATCCTGATTCTGTCTCCATGTGACACATCTTCAGCTCTAGTAGTACATTGTGTTTAGAGTTTGGGATAGAACAATGGGACTTCATTATATCTATATATACATTTGTTAATAAACTTTTTATTAAAAACCTTGGAAATAAGTGAAAACATCACACACCCAGAGTCTACACAAGCTGCATGTTATCTCTCATGTACAGAATATAGCCAACAAAACATGTTTATTATTAAACACATTTGTGTTTAACAAAGCTAGAAAGAGAAGGTTGGACTACCAAGAATGAAAAAGAGAATTTGTACCTTTCAAGTTCAAAAATTTCCCCTTCAATGTTGCTAATTATGGTGACCAGTATCAACAAACACTCCCAGAGATTACCTGTATCCTTCTCCATTCACAGGTGAGTACACAGAACACCACCAGGCAGTAACATCACCTGCCCAGTTGTGGGAAAGTTTGGTCTCCTCCACCTTCTGTCCAAGAACAGATGCTCTGCCTCTGAGTTCCATCAGCTCCACCTCTGCCAAGGACTACAGAGAGTCAATCAAGCTTCCAGTCTTCTTCTAGGTGCATTTGGGCATTGCTGAATGAAATCCACAGTTAGCTGAGATTCAGCCAAGTCAGCCTAGCAAAAACCCCACATGATACCCAGATATCTGCTTCCCCATGAAAGTCGACCATGCCCTCAGACTCCACCTCCTCCCAGGTAATATCTGGTCCACTGTTCTGTCTCTGTGGATTGTCAGAAGTAGGTTTTGCCTGAATCCCCTCCATCCTAATGTCTCTTCTTACCTGTGGACCCCACCTTCTGCCTGGTACTTCCCACTTGCTGGACCTGTGCTCCTGGTGGAAGCCAGGCTCTCTGCCAGAGTGCAGGGTAGAGTTGCCATGTCTCTATATTTATTGTGAGAGTCCTGAGTAAAATCATCCATATCACAATTTAGCAAGCCCTCCTGGATAATTTTTCTTTAATGTTATGTTAGGTTGCCCGTGAAGCACCAACAATTCTTAAATCCATTCAAAGCACTTAAAGAAATTAGTCGTTTTGGTGTTGTTTTTTAGATGCTCGCAGTGGAAAAGACCCTGACAAGAGCTCCAGCGTGAAGCAGGATTTGCTTGCCCCTTATCTGAGCCTCACTCGGGTCCTTTGTAAGATTAAGCACTGAGTAAAAGATACCCTGACTTCTCTACCCCAACCCCACGCTATTACCTGCTCTTGCCTACAGTAAACAGAACGCAGCAAAGTGAAAAGTATAATTTAGTAGAAAATAACAATGCCATATATACAATTATATAAAGTATTTTTGTTTTACTACGAAGGCTAATCTCCATCTGAGGGAAAACTCCATCTTTTCTGACTTTGGCAAACCCATCTTCAGAAAGAAGAGGCCTTCTGGCAGCGCGGATGTCGTAGATGCTGAAGCAGCTTAGATCCTGGCTGCAGCAGTATCCATGGCCCCAGCAGCTGCTGGCAAGGCCTGCGTGGTTCAGACAATCCCTGGATCAGACTGACCTCTAGGGGCCGCGTGACAACCGGCAGCCAGGGCTCCGGCGCACAAAAGGAGCCTCTGGAGGCTTGCTACAGGAGCCCGCCAAAGCATCCACGCGGAGGGCTCTCACATGCAGACACCACAAAGCCAAAACATTAACATTTTGCTTGCTATTTATTCAGCTTCTTTGTCTTTAATTCCCGGTCGCCAAGAAGCCTCCAAATGTGTCTCTTTCGGTATCAAAGTGATCACTTCGGATTAAAGCATTCCTTCTGGAAAGATACCTTAATTAAAATGTGTGTGGTGGGGAGGGGTGGGTGCGCAGCAACATCCTTCTAACTCCAGTTTGAGAAAAAGGAAAAACAAAAAAATAAACAGTTCAGGAAAAGAAGAAATGGCCTTTTCACAGTGTGAGACAGAAATTATTATTGTTTTTCGTGTTTCTAGTGAGTCTCAACACTGAATATTGAAGAGAGTACTGAAAGTTAACATTTACTGAGTACCTACTATGTGCTGAATGGTATCCTCAGTGCATTCATTTATACTACTTGTTTTATTATGAGACCTGACAGAGATGGTGACTCACAGCCTACAGGTTTCAAAGCACGCAGTTTTCTCTTTTAATTGTTGCATGTAGATACTTTTTTTTCCCCTCACCCTCCACCCCAAACCCTGCAATTCTGAAGGCATCTAATTCAAACTACTGGTCACAACATCCTCACCACTAACAGCAAGCCACTAGATAGTCTAGGACCTGGCATACAAGGAAAGGCAAGGAAGAGTCTGGGGGGAGGGGAGGAACAAGGTGAGGTCACTTCCATGGGCAAGCTTTCAACATGGGTAATATCATCACCCAGAAGACTTAGTCTTTGCCTTGGCTAAGAGCCACATGGTCTGCCTTGGAGTTCTCAGCCTACAATGGGAAGAGGAAGAAGTCTTCACAGTTAGGTGAGTACCACATGTCAAGGCTTAGTGAGTGCCCTGCCCAGGTTAAGTTCTCAATGAAAGAACCCAAACGATCAGTATAGCATTATTAGGAACTGTTATTAGAATCTGAATCCACAAGGTTGGGGTGGTGGAAAAAGATGGTTATGAAGTCAGTTCTACCATAGAAAGAAAGCTGTGTGTCAGAGTTCAGAGAAGACAAAACCAAGAAGATGGGAGATAGAGATGGGTAATAAGGGATGCCCTGAAGACATCAGATCTCATGGCTGTAGAAGCTGAGAAGCACCGAGGCAAGCCATCAACAAGATGGAGAACTGGGGAATCCCGTAACAGAATTCTCAGTCTCAAGCCAGTGACCAAGAAAATTAGGGGATCAACAATGCAAACCCTAGGGTCCAAAAGCCATAGATCTTGGCATTCTAAGGCCTCCTGATAGGAGAGGAGTATCATTACTCCAAAGAAACTTTGCTCCTCTTCTGCATTTTTCTTTCATTTGGTAGATCTGATGATGTTCCATCACATCAGGATGGTGGGGGATGGGAGAGGTGTCCTTGTTCAGACCACTCTCTCAGATGCTATATCAGAAACAATGCTGTATCCGCTAAATTAATCATCGTTTAAGACTAAAAGAGAACTCACACTACAAGACGCTAATACAGGCAAAAGTCAATTTACTAAAACACCCAACAGTGAAGCAGGCCAAAAAAGAGAAGCATGCACCCAGTGTGGGAAGTGTAACTCACACCTATGTACACCCAGAGCTGTGCCATGGGCTTAGGCAGGTTTCCTGATGTCATCTCTAAAGGATTCCCACCAAATATCTCTAACCTGCTCCTGATGGAGCCAGCAGACATACAGAGGACAGAAGAATATGTTAGACCACACCAGCAGGAAGGCAATAAACAAAAATAAGGACATGGAAAAGTCCAAGGACAAAAGACCCAGTTTCTTTAGGAAATAATTGTCAGGACAGGAAGAGGAAGAATAAGTGCCTAATATAAGACATTTGAGAAACACATCAACAAACACAACAAGTAGACTGAATCAGGCAACAAGACATTTGTAAAACAATTGAGGAACCCTAAACACTGATTAGATCTTTGATATTAAAAATGTATTTGTTTTCAAAAAGGATCTTTATCACTTAGAGGTGTGTATTAAAATATCCATGGATAATATGGAGCAAAGGCTAGGTTCCACTTCCCAAAGATTCTTTCCAGGGCAAAGTTGAAGGAAGTCAGAGCATGTACTGATCATTGTTGATGTTGGATAGTAACAGCATGGAGATTATTTCACTATTTATTTTATATATATAGGTATATATATATATATATATATATATATATATATATATATGAAATTTCCCATAATATATTTTTTTCTGAATGACTGTTCTAGCCTTGGGTAAGTAAAGAGTCAGATGCAAATGCTTGCATGTGTCTAAGTACAAAGGCAAAACTATCCAGGTACAGTGTAAGAAAAAATGAGCCATCTAGTTGAGCACTGTGGCTAAAGGCAGATTGTGGCACACACATGTGAGCAGAGATGTTGAGGATAAAGTCTAGAAACCCATGAGATGTACTGAAGAGAGAAGCTAGTGGGTTTTGTTTCGTTTATAATTCTTATGTGCCAAACATGTATTTTTCCACTTAAGCCCTAACATATTTGTAAGACATTTTTTCACTATAACCATAATATCTGACAACTAGAAAGAAGGAAAGATGTGTGTCACTTACTTCAGAGGTCCCAGGCCATTCCAGTGAGGAAGAAGTGATAGGACAATGCTAGTTGACCCCAATAACCAGGAAGCAAAGCAGAGAAGCTCACAGCATGGTGCACATGAAGTAGATCAGAGAAGGAACTGGTCAGGACAAGATACAGCCCAAAAGGACATATACTCCGTGACCTACTTCTCACTGCCTCCTAAAGCATTGAGTCCTAGTCCTCAGGATCTAAGAGTCTGTAGAACAGTCACAGACAAGGCCAGAGATGTGACATAGTCATCTCTTAGGTATGTCTCAATCTAATCAAGATGACAGTCAAAATAAACCCTCCTACCCTACAACATGTTAATACTGAATCAGTAAGTAACTCTACTGTGCAGAAAAGCAAAGTGATGTTTACAGAAAGCATGTAATACTTGTGAAGACACAGACAGACAAAGCAGGTTTTAAGCCACCAAGATCCAAACCCAGAGAACTGAAAACAGCCCACAGTCAAGCACTGCCAGCAGGCTTTATCAGGTCCATCTGAGGCCTGGGTAAGTCTTAACCATAGCTTGGCTTCATGGGACATGTTCCAACCAAGTCTGTGACATGACCTGGGAAAGAAACCAAAAGTCGGGAAATGAAAAGACCCTGTAGCCATCTGTATGAAGGATGGTGAAAACCTGAGCAAAGAAAGACAAAACAAACCACACTGATATCGAAAATGATGAGAACAGGAACATTTAAGAATCAGTAATGTCTATCCAGAGACTACTTCACCTTGGGATCCATTCCATCCACAGACACCAAACCCCAACACTATTGCTGATGCCAAGAACTGCTTGCAGACAGGAGCCTGGTATAGCTGTCCTCTGAGAGGCTCTACCGGCACCTGACTAAGACAGATGCAGACACTCACAGCCACCATCAGACAGAGCACGGGGAACCCAATGAAAGAGTTAGGGGAAGAACTGAAGGAGTTGAAGGGGATTGCAACCCCATAGGAAGAACAACAATATCAACTAACCAGAACCTCCCCCCCCCACCCCCCGAGCTCCCAGGAACTAAACCAACAATCAAAGAGTGTCCATGGGTGGGCCCATGGCTTCTGCTAAATATGTAGCAGAGGATTACCGTATCTGGCATCAATGGGAGGGGAGGCACTTGTTCCTGTGGACACTTGTTGGCCCAGCAAAGGGAGATGCTAAAGGGGTGAGGCAGGAGTGGGTGGGTGGATGGGGGGGATATCCTCTTAGCGGCAAAGGGGAGGGGGGAATGTGGTGTGGGGTTTGTGGAGGGGAGAACGGGAAAGGGGACAACATTTGAAATGTAAATAAATAAAATAATCAATTAAAAAAGAATCAGTAGTGGATTGGGCTGGTGGGAGGTAGGGGGAAAGGGTAAGGGGCTGGGACACAATGGATACTACCAGACTACCCAACAAGGGAAAGGAAACAGGCCAAACAGACCTGAACTTGGGAGGATGTTCAAAATGAGTAGTTCTTTTAAACAACTGGAGCCAGGCAGAAGATATCAATCCTGCTGTATTTGATGAAGCTATATTTCTGTGTTCATTACTTGCTACAGGGAATACTTAAATTCTCTTTGCAAAATGATACTTCTATGATTTGGACATGTCCCCTAGAGGTTCATGTCAGAAACATTTTTAAATTAATTCTTGATTAGCATACAAAGAAAGAGATTTCATTATATTTTCATATGTATGTGTATTTGTGTGTGTGTGTGTGTGTGTGTGTGTGTATACTTTATTCTTGCTCTCTGTATACCTTCCTCCCTCTGAATACTTGTCTTTACAGTTTGAAGGATGCTTGAATTCCATTGCTCACACTTAGACCTCTTCCTCTTTCTCATAGTCTTCTCTTTCTAGTATATATATATTGATGTGTATGTTAGAATCCTTCTGTCATATACCAAGGAGTGGTAAGGCTAGGTTATATGATAACTCTATTTTTAGTTTTTTGAGGAACCTCCAAGATGACTTCCACAGTAGCTACATAGCTCACACTCTTACCAGTAGTGTTTAAGGAATCCCCTTCTCCACATCTTCACCAGCATCTGTTACCAGTGCCTTCTAGATTATTGTAATTCTGAATGGAATGAGGTTGAAACCCAAAGTAGCTCAATTGTACATAACTGATGTCTAAGTATAATGCACATTTTTTTTCAAATCTCTACTGGCTGTTTCTATTTCTTCCATTTTATTAGACCACTTATTGATTAGATGATTCTGCTTGGAGGTATTTAATATTCAAAGTTCTTTGTAAATTCTGGATACTAATTCCCTATGAAATATAAAATTGGCAAAGATTTTCTCTCATTCTGCAGTCTCTCTTCATCTGCAACTTTCCTTTGCTGTGCAGGAGCTTTTTGGTTTTACACAATTTCATTTGTCAGTTCTCAGGCTTATGTCCTGTGGGTTTGCTTGCTTGTTTGTTTGTTTGTTTGTTTGGAGTCCTTTTTACAAAGTCCTTATCTATGCATATTCTTAAAAGTGTTTGCCTGTATTTTCTTCTAGATCTAGAAGGTTCAGAGTTTCAGGTGTAATAATACCATCTTTTGTAAATTTCGAATTGACTTTTGTGAAGGATGAACAGTTTTAATTTCATTCTGTTACATGTGAATATTAAGTTTTCCCAGCATAATTTGTTGAAGGGGACATTTTTATTCCAGTGTGTGTGTGTGTGTGTGTGTGTGTGTGTGTGTGTGATAGAGAGAGAGGGAGATCAACTGTACCCAAACCCATATGAGTAACTGGAATTAGCTGAGAGTAGAGTACCATAACAACATTGGGGGCGTTATAAGGAAAGAGAATTTCCAAGACAGCACATACGCTCTGTCTTCTCATGGGACTCCCTCTGCCATGGTATCATGCAACACAGAGGCTCTTACCAACAATGCCAGTGTCCAGCTCTTGAGATTCCTAGCCTCGGAGTCATGAGCTGTATAAACACCTCCTCTTCACAGAGTGACCAATTTATGGTGTTACAGCAATCAAAAATTAGCCAACACACTCATGAAGCTGTGGGAAGTTTGTTTTTAATCAATGGAGAAAAGGCAAATTTTGGTGTGCTTTTGTTTACAATTTTTCAAGAGAACCACTGGATTGATTCTAGTATGTGATACAAGGATCCCAAGAGGGTTAGGCCTGTGGAAGATCCAAACAAAACAGCCTGACTACCTGGAGTTTATTGAAAGAGAGTTTAACCTTCTAGTGTAGGAAAGAAAAAACAACTAAGCAAACAAAACCATGGATCTTGATCCTCCTGTGCTTGAAGTTATGAAGATGGAAGACATGTTCCTCTTCTGCAAAGACCAGGATGAAGCCCACTAAAGTGAAGTTGGTGGTCCAAACCATTCAGCTACATGATGGCAGGGGCAGCAGAGAAGGCAGAGTTCCCACTGCCCTGTTTGTATAATCTTTACCCCATCTAGCCATAGGGCCTTCAGGATCCTACAACACAGGATTCAAGACAACATGGTAGGAAAACTTTCCACTAGTGAGTAATTAATATTTTCAATTAAGGATCTAAAGCCACATTCACCATGTACTGGTACCTTACATGCCAGCATAACAGGATGGTATGACAACATAAGGAGATAATCTTAGAATGATTTTATTAATTGAACTTAAGAACCTATTGATAAATTAGCTGGTGTGCTTTCCTAGGTCCTAGAGAATCAAATGAGCTCTGGCTTTGTTGAATAAGTCCCTGCATTCAGGGTAGATAGGAAGGCTGACTCTAGCATCTTGACTCTGCATCTTGTGGAAGTACATGGGATGGATAACACTGACTTCTAATGTCAAGTCTTCTAAAGCTACTCGAAATATCTGGTCACTCTATCGAGAAGGAGACACTCTAGAAATGCAGGGACTTAAAGGAGCAAGGTGAGCTATGGTCTCAGGAGAGTGTGTTTGTTGTCAAAGACAGACCAAAAGTAATGTTAAACAAGGACCAGCTGCCTGTCAATCACAGCACTTACAACAGGCTAGATAGTGAGTCCTTCATGTCAAAATAGAAAAGACACACATTGTAGTATCAGCAGTGACTCCGCCAATCTCACCAGCAGGTAGGTAACCCTTGTCAGGGTCAAGGTAACCCTTGTCACCTTGGATGTTCTTGGAAGTTCAGTCTCAGAGACCAAAAGAAGACTTCCCCTGTCATGAACTCATCTATGGGTGAAGGGGCAGCACCAGGCATAGATTAGATATGCCATGGAAGAATTTAGTCACAAAGTAGAAATGACAGTGGGTCCATATCTGTTAGAGATTCCTGGTCTCATTCATTTATCACTTTCTGGCCTAAGTCCTGAGATAACGAAATAGAATGAAAAGGACTTGGGTCTTTATCCTCTGTGGTTGAATACTCCAATGAAGGATACAAAGAGTCAAAAGCTCATTTACAGTGAATGGTAGATTCTACAGCACTGGCATAGAAATAATAAATGGCAAGAAGGACTTAGAGAAGGAAAACAAGCAGTTCCATTTAAGAAGGTAGAGGGGAAGAAAAGTCACAAAGAGAGTGAAATCACATAGTGCTCACATGAGATGACAACACTGTATTGGGAGAACATCAGTTTCCAGCATAGGATCAATATGTGCAAATGACACAAAGACTGAAACAGAATGGATAGAATTTATGACCCTCCACTAAGGCCTCACCACCATGCACATCAGATGAGTGACAGCTTTGATTGCTGCCCATTCCAGATGCATGGCACATTCTGCTCACTTAATTCAATCTGTCAGTGCTGACTCTTACGAGTGCTTGTTCATGGCCAGTGACAGACAAGACAAGATAGAAGAAAAAAGCAAAGCCTTCTTTAACTTTTGTACAAGCAATAAAGCTTTGAATATACAGAGATGAAATAGCTGCAATAAACTCTTCCCCCTGTTTAATTCTTTAAGCACACTGGAACCATAGATCGAGCTGCAGTGGAGCATCATGGTGCTGCTAGAGTAAGGCAGTGATGGTAACTGTAGTTTTCTAATTCCTCATGCTGTTCTCCAGTCACCTTGGACAGCCACCTTGCCCGATTCCATCATGCTATTCTTCAGAGAGAGCTCATTGCCTGCGTATTCTGTCTTGCAATGAAAGGTGTGATGCTCTCTGCAAGGCTCTATTTTTATTTTAAGTGCTCAGTTGGGAATGCTAAACTTTGTTTTGCTAAGTCATTTGTAACAAAAGCATATGATCTGAAGTCTATAAATTTGTCTCCCAGCTTCAAAGACTTCCACTCCCAAGAGCTTGAATTCTGGCACCTCACCCAGCCACATGGTTGAGTTGTTGATGATCTGAGAGCAAAACTTTCCATAAGAACTTTTATTGTCAAAATAGCCTAACATTCACAATTGGGACAGCCCCTCTCCTTCCCTGTTGACCTGATCTTCTGCTGCTCTCACCAGGAATTTTAGTCCTCACCATGAACCCCATCAGGGAAGAAGCTAAAGACAGAAATGGAAAAATAACAGAAACCCTCTCTAAAACACAAAGTCCATCATGGGATCCCAGCATAGCATGTGTTGACCATTCACTATGGGTCAAGTATTAGCAATGCCACAGCAAACATATCAGAGACCTGGGCATCAAGGGAGCAGACATCCTGCATAGAATACAGAGTCCAGAGACCAATGCCCGCAGGTTTGAAATGTAAAGCTGGGACTGCGGTTTGGATGTGGTTTGAGAATCCTCTAGGGACTGTGAGAGTAGAAACTTGGTCCATGATGCTGAGCAGTGGGGACATTGGAAGTGAACAGGATTCCACAACATCAAAGAACTTAGGAGTGAATCCTGGTGACTTTGAAAAAAGAGAAATCAGGGAGACACAGACACACGTGCACTTCTTGTATCTTGACATCTGATGGCATGCAGCAGAATCCCTACCAGGCTTTGCCTTTTAATCGTGTAAAATCTTCCGAAAAGCTATTTGTGGTTGTGCTCACCCTGAGCTCTACTGTGGGACCATTCCTCAATAAACATCACTGGAGTCTGAAGGAAAAGTAGTGATGATAACTGGGCATCACCCAAGTTGTAAAGTTCTCATTTTAAAATTTGTATAATAGAAATAATGGAAACATCATACAATAAATGTAACTTCTCTGTCTCTGTCTCTCCCTCCTCCCTCCTTTTCTCCCTCCCTTCCTTCTTCTCTCCCTCCCTTTTTCTTTCTGCCAGTCCTATAGTCCCAGATACTTAGGTACCTATGTGGCTGAGGCAGGAGGACCATATTAAGTTTTACCAGAGCTACAGAGTGAGCCTGGGATCAATCTAAGTAACTAACTGAGATCTTGTCTCAAAGTTTGAAAAGAAAAAATTCTAAAGAGGACAGAGTTATAGCTCAGTGGTAAGGTGCTTGATGGCATATGAAAAGGACCCTAGAGTCAATGAGTCAACTTCCACTAATGCAAAGAAAAATTTAAATGAAATAAATATCACATTTGAAATCAATTCAGTATTGATATATTCACATATGTGCATATATGCAAGTATATATGTATACTTGTTTGTATGTACACACACATTATTTTTGGCTGCTTTTTTATATTCCATTTGTGCATAAAACATACTTGATCCATCTTGCTCTTGCTGGGTGTCTTAGTAGCTTCAAATTCCTTGTTGTAGCACACTTCGCTCCAACAAAAGTCCTAATAAAGGTTTCCATGCAGTGCTCATAGGTTCTCTGGACTAAATGTGTGTAAGGGAAATTGCTAGCCATCTGTGTATGTGCAACTCAATGTCTTTAGCACCTCCACATTGCTTTATCTGTGTATGCATGGCTATGTCTCCAGTCCAAATGTCTGCTCTTTATTCTCTTCCTGAAAAATCTCCTAGGCTTTCATCAGGATTGTTATGTCCATTTGTAACAGGATTTTTGTTTGGTTTTGTTTGTTCTAGTCAATTAGATGTCCATCTTTCACTCTATTTCATCACCATTTCTTCCCAGTCTCCTCCTGTGGCTCCTTTTCCATGATGATCTCCATTGAGGATGCCCCTGAGATCTTCCCCAGGCCTGAAGTCTCTCTTTTCTCTACTAATATGCAGAATCTTAGATACACTTACAAGCCCACTTTACTGCCATATCCATGTTAATATCCTTGAGTGCTCACATAGCCTTGACCTTCACCACCTATCCAAGCCTACAGAGCTGCCTGTTAACGCAGTGCCTCCACTGAGAACCTGCTCCCTCACACTTATGGTTCCCACGGTTCAACTCCTGCTTCTTCTCCATAATCTATTCATCACCTTCATCTCAATGTTCTGTAAACATGCCCAGTTGTTGATGCTAAAGTTTAAGCATGGCTGATCCCTCCCCCCTTCTCACCTACACCCAGCATGGCAGCAGCACTATTAACTCTGTCGAACTGTGTCACAGTACCCCTTCTCATGGCCTCACCTTCATTTTTCCTCAGAGTTGTAGCAGCTGTTGCTAACATTCCTTTACTTCTCTTTATCCTGGTCCAGTCCATTCCTCACACAGCAGCTAGCACGTTTCACTAAAATGGACAACCTGCCTCCATTCCTTTGATACTCACCAATGGTTCCCAATTCAGAGAATGAGGTCAATCTTCCTTTTGCTCTACAGGCCTGAACCTTGATTGTATCAGTCTTATTTCCTACCCTCCGTGCCTGTTCATGTCCTTTCATGGTCACTCTGCCTAGCATGAAGCAACACTCCACATAGGGTCTGTGAATCTGATTTTTCCTCTAACGTTTCTCATTTCTAAAAGAAAACACTCAGAAGATTTTGGGATGCTGGAGAGATGACTCAGCAGTGAAGAGTACTTGTTGCCCCTCCAAAGGGACAACGTTCTCAGTTCCCATATCAGGCAGCGCACAACTGCCTGTAACTCCAGTGCCAAGGGACCTGACCTCTCATGAACTTCAAAGGCAGACCCTTGCACACACAAACACACACGGGGGGGGGGGCAGACAGGCAGACAGATAGACAGACAGACACAGATATATAGATAGATAAGTAGATAGATAGATAGATAGATAGATAGATAGATAGATAGATAGATTAGGTAGGTAGATAGATAGATAGATAGATAGATAGATAGATAGATAGATAGATAGATATTTAATCCTCAAGGTTCTTTTTTTCTTCATGGCTGAATAACTGTTGTCAACACACTGTATTCTTCACTCACCTATAGACTGGCACCTCAGCTGACTCCATCTCTTGACTATTGTGACTGCCACAGTAAACAGATGCACACAAATCTCTTTTACATACAAAGCAGGACTCTATTTCCTGATTTTTAAAGAAAGCCATAAATGGAATCGCTAGATGCTATGGATGTTGTACGTTCAGTGTTTGGAAGAAGCAGCATACTCTATGGCACACTGCCACATTAAACCTTTCCTTCTTAACAGTGTATAAAGGCTCTTCCTTCTCTCTAAATCCTCACTAACATTTTTATAATATCTATTCTGAGGAAATAGGCTCTCGTGTTTTTAATTTCCTTGTTAACTGAACCGTTTTTTCATGAAGTTACCGGATATTTGTGTTTCTTCTTTGGTGCTCTTCAGGTTTTCACATTCTTTGAACTATTTATTTTCTTAAGTTTTAGATTTGTTTTGTGTTTATTTGTTTTTAGTTCTTTGTATAATGTAATACTCTGTGAGGGTTAAGACTGCTTCATTCTATAGGATGACTCATGGTTCTACCTGCTTTCCTGGGCAGAACCTTTGGATGTAACTCTGTTGTCAGTTCTTGCTTGTTTTCTCTACTTTTGAAGCCAGAAATCTATCTGTGCCAATATTCTGACATATTTTTCCCAAATACATGTAACGATAATCATACTTCTTCATGACATATTATAGTTAAATTATTAAAAGTACAGGACAAAGAGAGCAGATTACACTCTGCAAGAGAGAAGTGTCACATAATATTTAAACACAAATAGACAAATGTCATATTTCTCAGAAGAAATTCTAAATGCCAAATGGCATTTCTGAGCCTGAAAAATAATAACTACCTACTAAGGCTATTATACCCAGCAAGGTTGTCCTTCGCAGACAAAGGAAATGTAAAGACTTTCCACAATAAGGAAATATTAAGGGAATTCACCAACACTAGACCAGAATTACAAAAGATGACTTAAGGAATCCTACAGACAAAAAATAATTTATTAAGTACCATCACTAAGAATGTGAATAAATCCCACTAGAACAAGAGATATACCAATGAGGAACACAAAGTAAGTGCTTCCAATACCATAAACCATAATTTTTTTATAAAACAAAAGGAAGAAATATGCAAAAATATTCAAAATTACTTGGAGAATGGAATAAAATGTAATAAATTTGTATGCTGCAAGTGCTAGGACAGCACCTAATTTTAAAAAAGCAAACACTACTAGACATAAAGAAGAGATTTGGGCCCACATGTAATAGCAGGTGACTTTAATAACAAAAATCCCCATATTGGCAGGGGGAAGGTGGAGGGAATGGGGAGGTTCCAAAGGGGGGATCTGAAACATTTGAAATGTAAATAAAATATGAAAATAAAATAAAAAAATAACCATACAAAACTAAAGAAAATAATTAATAAATAATAATAATAATAGCATGAACACACAAAAGACCACCAATTCTCAAGAAGACATGTTAAAAGTATACACTGGACAGCTTCAATAGCTGCTGGTAAGATGACTGGGTGTCCACATGAAGGAGACCAAAACCAAGTCTTCTTCAGTATAATAAAACACAGCCAGGAGACTTTAAGTTCTACAGCTCAATTTGAAACTATTAGGATGAAGGTATGTCTTATTTTTTTTTTCAGATATGCCTAATTGGATTGTTATAGAGAAGACAAACAGTGATCTTCAAGGGACAATGATAGAGACTGGAGCTCTCTGTTGGCCCTGACCCTCCAGGGGACAGTAATCATCCAGCCCTGTTCCAGCAGCCATGGCTGCTGTCTATCTCCTCAAATCAGGGCCTAAATGCTTTAATCCTGCCCCAAAATGGCTTCTCTCAATACATGTTTTAAGTGTTGATGGCATCAATGAATCTCATCACCTGTGTGGCTTTACTGTGGAATGTCCAGGGGGAAGGGGCAAGGTCGTGATGCACATGTTCTCCAACTCTGCTGTGAAGATATCTAGTCTTTTTCTGCACATTTTAAAACTACAACCACATAATACAGAGTTTGGCTGAGGAAAGGGGGGCAATATCTGTTTCATAAAACTGGAAGAACTATGCATGTATAGCAGGAAAGTCACACAGTAAGCCTTATGGTCACATCACTAAATCACTGACAAACCACGCTGCACTGGCCACCGCCTGATGCTGATAGCAGGAACCACTGCAGAGAACAACTAAGAAACGTCACATTGCCAAGGCTCTACTGAGAAGCCCATGCAGGTTATAAAGGTGAGATTGCAGCAAGTTACTGCAGGTGGAGGAGATACTTAGGCAAACAGACCTCCTTCCAAAGTGAGTGTGAGACCATACAAGAAAAAGAAGAGTTGGCGGAAATCTCAATCTCTCTCTCTCTCTCTCTCTCTCTCTCTCTCTCTCTCTCTCTCTCTCTCTCCCCTTTCCCAACCCTCTGTGTGTCTGTCTATCTGTCTCATCTCTGTCTCTCTCTCCCTCCCTCTGTATGTGTGTGTGTCTGTCTTGCTCTGTGTCTCTCTGTCTCTCTTTCTTGCTCTCTCCATCTCTGTGTGTGTATGTATGTGTGTATTTGTGTACATGTATGTGTGTCCATATTTGAGTTTTTCCCCTCTGAAAGAGTATAAACTGCTAATAAAAGAAACTTCCCTATGGGCCTCCTCTCACAAGGTATTGGCATTTTCTGTAATGTTAATAGAAGAGAGATGATCTAAATGCTTAACGTAAGACTACTTAATACGACCCAACTCACCCTTCTCCCAACAGCTCCTGCAAAGGTTTTTCTGCAAAAGGACTGTCGCGTTGTAGTAAAAATGAGCATGTGGTTATTATGCAGGAAGATTTGTATTCTCCTGCAGTTCTCTGGCATCAAACGCATTCTCCAAGAGTGGCGAGAGTCCTCCGTTGCTGAGAAACACAGAAGAATTCTTCTGCCTGGAAACCAGGCTGCTTTGATCTATCTGCTTCCCATTTTGCTGCCCATCTCTCTGCTGGCATGCGACGCTGGGTGATGGTAGGCAAGGACCGCAGGCAGGAAAAATGCAGTGTTGTAGGAAGCAAATGATCACTTCGAGACTTCACTGTTTAATATTGCAAAAGCCTATGGAGGGAGATACTTGAGAAAAGCCAGTGGGCAAGCTGCAGTCCACATTCAAGGCAGTTCCTGTGCTCTGCCTGCATTTCCCAACTTCCCTTAGGAGGAAAGAGCCATCCCTTCAATGCTTCCCACACAAAGTCTGAAATACCTAGCAAAGTGGCTCCCAGTGGGACAAATCTAGATGGTCCCTACAATCAGAACGAATTGTTTTAATATCTTCAATTACTGGAGTTTTCCGTTTCTATTGTTCCACTAGCTGAGTTCTGTTTACAAATAAAATTTTATATCTGGGGAGTCCCCTTCCTCTTCTTTGCACTTTTGTGAGACACCTAATTAAGGATGGAGTCAGAGATAAAGCAAAACCTAGGTATTAGCCACACACTAAACCCTTCTATTTTCCACAGGACCTCCCTGTCCCTCAGTTTGATAATTTTTGACACACTGTCACATGAGCTAATGTACTTACTTATTAGTAAATGTAAGTGCAGCCCCAGAGTCATGAATGCAACTGTAGTGAAGACACACGCAGCAGCACCATCGAGAAGATATAGCATGAGCCCTGCTCTTTTGCTTCCTCGCCTGTTCTGTGCCTCGGAGAAGTTGATTTTGCTCTGTGGTGGTCGGTCCTGGTTTTGAACTTGATGAGTCTGAGAAGTGCCTTGGATAGGAGTAAGGCATACCTAACTTGTTTGAGGGGGCATTTCCAAGGATGATTCACTGAGGGGAAACTGTGACTGGCTGTAATGGAAGAATGGGGGCAGAAAGCCAGCCTAGGTAGGCATCTATCTACCTATCTCAGTCTGTGTCTGTCTCTGTCAGTCTGTCTCTACATATCTCTGTCTCTTTGTGTGTGTGTGTCTCTCTCTCCTCTCTCTGCTTCCTGGTTGTCAGGAAGTAAGCTGTTCTGCTCTCTCTGCCCCACTGTGATGAATTGCTACCTCTGAAACCACGAATCAAAATAAATTAGTCTACCTTTAAGCTGTTTCTTTAAAGTATTTGATCATGACAACAATAACAGAATGACTGGCATGTGCTCATCTTTCTCAGCCAGGGAAAGGAAGTAAGACAAGTATTTTATAGGCTCGGTATGGCTCAACACCCCCAGATGTCTCAGGATACTCTCCATAAGGTTAGCAATTATTTGCTATGTTTTAATTTAGTTTAAACCATTAGCCCTTCACTATTTGGCTGTTTTAACCTTTTTCTTATATTAAACGTTATGACTCTGAAACACAAGTTCAGGAGACAGGAAGAGAACTAAGAACCCTTTCCCAAATGAGGATCATGTGCATGAGTCCCCAAGACTCCCAGGAGCTGACACCACATGAAGACTTACAGTTCCTTAGGTAGCCCTTTCCTGTGTGGGACATGTCTGTATGTAAGAATGCTGGCCCTGTGTTAGGAGGAACTCTGTCCCTCATAACTGCACTGCTATTCCTAGTTTGCGCTTTTGAAGTAGATAGAATCAGTCTCATTTTATTTCTAGCATAGCAAGTGTGCCAAAGAGAGAGAGATGGTTCTATCCCTTTCCATGTAACCCTAGCACTGTGCACATTACCTGGCTCAGGTTTTAAATATTTGTTAACAGTCATGAATACCTCCATAGACTTAAAGTTAATTTGCTCCTATTTCATCATAGGTACGATATCATGTTTCTCAGACTGTTTATCTAAGTGGTCCTGCAAGACCTAAAGAGATGGCTTCATGGTTAATAGCACTTGCTTCTCTTCCTACAGACCTGGGTTTGATTCCAAGCACCCATATGGCAGTTCATAACTGTCACTAATCCCAGTTCCATGAGATCCAATGCCTCTTTTAGCCTCCATGGACACCAGGCACACACATGCCCAGACATACATGCCTCTAAAAATATCATACACATAACATTAAATTAAATTAAAATTAAAATATCTTAAGCAGTCCATCAATTTTAGCTAGCACAACATCCCAGGATCATTTTCACATAACAAAAAAATAAAAATAAAGTGATTGTCCATCTTCTCCTTCCCTCTCTCTTTAGTTCCTCACTTAGCTCATTGAGAAAAAATGAACCAGCTACACTTGTTCCTAGAAAATTCTTGGAGATTCCAAAGTAAAGATTATATTTAGTTAGTACACATCCCAACATACTTAGCTGTTGACTAATGATCACATTTCCCTTTAGGGAGAAAACATGCTAGTTCTGTCTAAATCTGTCCTGCTACTAATTTTAGCCCACACAAACCACTGAATCTTTATTTTGTTCCCCATGATGGATGCTGAGCTTCTGTTCTCATTTCCAATTGGTCTAATCGTTCTCAAAAAATGATTTTTAAAAAAATAGGGGTTTTTCTTAATTAATGTTGCTTCCTGTACAACTTTTAGAAGTTCTAATTTCTCTTCTTCTCCTTTCACTGGGTAGATAATGTCTCTCTCTGCCCGATTTCCTCTACATAATTGCAGAAAGGCATGCCAGACAGGGCCAGAGAAACCTCCAACTTCAGGTGGCAATCACCAGGAAGCACCGGGCAGCTGAAGAAAAAGAGAAAAGAGGAAACTCCCTTAAGCAGGGATTTTCTAGCATCCTGTGCTTCTCCAGGCAAGTCAGCCCCAGTGGCGTCGGGAGCACTGTTTACTCCCAGGATAGAACTGACAGATCTAATTAATACAGACCTTGAACAATCCCAGGGAGTCCTGTGTACCTCTCAACCCATGACGCAACAGGACCAGAGGGAAGTAGTCCTAGGTAAACTTCCACATGACCACTATTTTCGAAGGCCGAGACTTTTACCTGAAGGATGATTGACAGCCTTGACAGCCAATGACTTAGAAGCCCTTTCCCATTGTTGATTTTGTTGTTGTTCTTTTTGTACTTATACAACATCCAAGCCACTAATTATTTCTGAAGTGAGTTCTGTTTCTTGAAGTCAAAGAGATGCCAAAGAAGGGTCAGGTGCTATTTTCAACTCTTCTTCCCAGGGAGAGTGAAGACATTGAAAGAACAAGGAAGTTTGGATGAATGAACAATTCATGAGTTGGTTCAGGTATGTAGCTGCATGTTGATGCTGGTGATAACCACACATGAGTAAATGTGAAGCTTACGTGGTGAGAGCTGAAAGACCTTTTCAGCAAAACAGAACTGAAGAGAGGGGGAGGGGTTAAATGTACAAGTGTTTGTGAAATGTTAGCCACGAAGTCTAAGAGAAGACACACCAACACACACACATGGCTGTGGATTTATCATAAGCACTAAGGAGTCTTGGGGCACATATAAAAAGACTACACTGCAGAGTTACTGCAGCTCCAATTCAGACTCTGGGCTATGGGAGAAGTCATGTAAGCAAACCTATGGTTTTCAGCCGAGAGAGAAAGCCTCCTAGACAGTTAAGAATTCAGTCCAGTCTGTACAATGAGGAAGACGATGGGTTTGACCTTCCAGGTAGGTGACTGAATCTTGTGCCTCCTTTTATCACCTGGAAAAACAGAAATTACAATTCCCTTTTATATACTTGTTTCAAGAAATAATTTATGACATGTGCATGAAGCATAAGAGGCACAGAGAAATGCAACAAGCAATCGTGGTAAAAGGGATGAAATAAACTTTTATGCTCTACCTTATATATTCTAAACTGTGTTTACATAAATACATATAGTAAGACAATAATTAGGAAAAGTGATTGCCAAATTACAAATAAGTTTGCAACTTATGAAGTTGGTTTTGTTTTTAAGAACAATGTAGGCAGCAATATAGAATGACCCAAATCCAACTTTGTTCCTGCCTAGACCACTCTACAGGACAGTCAGGGCCTAGGTGCCCACCCAGTAAGCACCACTGATACAAATGGAGTCCCATGTCTGTTGGAACATAGTACCCTGGCACACCAGCACCCTCTGCACCCAGAGCTTGTCAAGGCTAGATACTGAGAAGTGACTACCAGGCCTGCCCCTAGAGGGGCAGATGTGGACCCTCTGGAAAGCCAGGTTGAAGAGCACATTTTACATTTATTTACTTTAGCAAAGACTGTCCCCTCTTGCAGCAGGTGCATAACTGGACCTTAGGGGGATGTCTGACACATAGCAAGTAGTAGGGCTGTGGGAACCGGCTCCTCAAGCCAACTGGAGCAGAGTGCTTCCTGCAGCAGTCCACTCCTGTGGCACATTCAAGTTCTCCCAAACACCATGTTTGGTGGTGAAAAGAGGAAAGCTTGAGGGTCCCACAGATGTGCCTCAAGTCCTATTTCTATCGCAGGCTCATGTGAGGTCATCTGCTTGGGCGTTTGCTTGCCTTCCTTGTCTCTATATAATCAACTTTACTGGTAGTGATACTGAGTTGACGATGGTGGCACAAGATGGTAATCCTAACACTGGGGAGGCTGAGGGAGGAGGATCACTGCAACTTTGAGGTTAGACTACTCTACATAGTATTCGAAGGATAGCCTGGGCTACATAGAAATTTCTTGAATCATCAATCTATAAATTTTAATTAATTAATTAATTAATGATGTCTTGCAAATGTCTTATAAAAATGATTAAGAATAAATATAAAATTTCCTAGCCTGGGAATGGAGAGATGGCTCAGCCATTAAGAACAGATTCTGTTCTTGACCCAGATTCTGTTCCTAACATTTACATAGAAGCTCACAACCATGTTTGACTCCAGTTTCAGGGGTTCTAAAATTCTCTTCTGACTATCATGGGAACCAAGCACATGATACATACGCATATGTGCAGGCAAATATATATACACACACATATATACATATATACATATAATAAAGATTAATAAATGTTTAATATCCTAATTGCATCTATACAGCAAATTATTACTGAACATTGCCTTTTGAGGCTGTCTACTTGAGAAGTTAAGTGTACTGAGTACCTGAGTACCTGCCTGGTCTTTCCTTAAGCTTCACTATGTGAATTGAGTCAAAAGAGGAAAATACAAACATAATATTGGATGTGGATGTTTACTTGGCTCTGAATAATAACAACTATTTCTCAAGTAGTGATTTCTATGTGGATTTTACACATAGTTCTCTCTCACAAATGAAAGTGATTAAATAAATGATTTAGCTCTGAAGTGTTTTCTAAACAGGGACCAATTTATTGTAAGTGATGAAATTTAAATGCCTTGACTGCTACCACATCCCATTATCAGAAAATCACCTTCTAAGCAGAGTCCACTGTATATACAAAACTGATTCCCATGAGTATAAATTAAAGAACAGATGGGAGCCTATACATGGGGAAGGAATACTATCTTTACTGTGTGTCACACAGGATCCTGAGGATTACAAGGAAAAAACTGCTGGAATTCATGCTTTTTGCATGACTTAGGAATGGAGACATACATGTACACAATTAATTAGTTGAGACAAAAGCAAGATGTTGAAAGTGTGTGTCCACAAAACTCTTCACATCTTCAAACATGTTACCAGTATTTGCCTTAGAAAGGACTCTTGGCAGTTGCATACTCACCCAGTCCTCCACAGTCTTCTTTCCTGTATGTAAGCTTTCTAGTGTTGTGAGATCCAGTATGTCCTTTTTTTGGTCTAAAATGTCCTTTCCTGCACCTATAAGTTGAAGCATATTCTCTACTCTTTTTTCTAATGGTTTCAATGTCTTGGGTCTTTGTAGGCTTATATTTTTCAAAACCTACTTTCAATAAGGGTTCTTAAATGCTTTAACTTTCTAGCCCACCACTCCTAAGAGGTAGCAGAAAGGAAAGGTTAATCTAGTAAAGGAGAATGTGGACCTGTTGGGAAAAAGTTCTTTGGAGCAAATCCAGTCTTTGTTGTCAGGAGATCAGCAGTTCAGTTCACAGGAATCAGCAGCGGCAGCTTGATCCACTTGCAAACACTATTCATGAATCAGCAGTAGCAGTTCTTTCCAGAAGAAACTGTCAGGCTCTGCAAATTTGCCCGAGTCTGTGGAAGTGGCAAGAAGTGACCAGAACACCACCAGAAGTTCTTTGGTGGTGATTCTTTCTATGAAGTCATGACAAACAATGACAGGCAAAGAGTGGCAAGGCATACCAATACCACACAGCAGCATCCACTGTCCATTGGGCTATACTTTCCAAACATCACATGCTCTCTCAAGCATCTGCTCTAACAAAACATCTCATGCTCCTTTTCTAGGCAGCTTCTAGAAAAGCATCACATGTCTGTTCTCAGCAAAACACCCTCCCATGTATCTGCTTCAGCAAAAACATCCTCTCATAAGACAGTTTCCAGAAAAACATCACATGACACAACTAAGTCTCCAAAGAAACCAAAAATTTCCACTTCAGGTCTTATGGTGAGGTCTTTGATCCATTTTCAACTGAGTTTTGACAGGGTCAGAGGTAAAGATCTAGCTTCATTTTTCTGCATGTTAAAAGCCATGTTTCCCTGCACCATTTGTAGAAGATGTGTCTTTATTCCAACATTTATTTTTGACATCTTTGTCAAAACTAAGGTAGCTATAGCTACAATGACATCTATCTGGACCTTCTATTCTGTTTTTCTAGTCTATGTTTCTGTTTTGTGACATTACCATGCCATTTTTATTACTATGGAGCTATGGTATTACTTGAAGACACAAGTGGTGCTATCTCCAATGATGTCATTTTGTTCTGAGTTGCTTTTGCTAACCTTGCTCTTTTATGTGAGTATTTTTTGGTTCGGTTTGGTTCGGTTTGATTTGATTTGGTTTTTTTGGTTTTTAGTTTGGTTTTGTTTTGAGTTTTTGTTTCTGGTTTTGGTTTTTTTGTTGTTGCTGTTTGTTTTTTCATTCTTCATTCTGGAGGGAGCACTTTTCTTCTGTGCCCATGCCCACAGTGACACACTTCCTCCAACAAGCCCACACCTACTCCAACAAGGCCACTCCTCCTAATAGTGCCACTCTCTTGGGCCAAGCATATACCACCACACCATCTATATACTGGGAACTATGACTGGGAACCCAGTCTTCTACAAGAATAGTCAGTGCTCTTAACCAGTGATCTCTGAGTCTCTCTCTCTCTCTCTCTCTCTCTCTCTCTCTCTCTCTCTCTCCCAGCAACTCTTTTATGAATGATTCTTGATAGAAAATGACTTCTGCTTTGATTTCTTTGAAAACATCATCCAGTACGATACCTCTGACTTCATATAAGTTATTACTCTAAACTGATGGAAATAAGCTAACGGGTCTATATTTAGTTATGTTATTAATTTAAGACTTGAGTGTTGTGTGGGAAGATGATAAAGCCTTGTGAGAAGACAAGGGGAGCAATGACAAATTGTATTTTTTGTCAAATGATAATGAGAAACAATGTCATTGTCAAAAAAATCTTTGAACTAGAGTAAGGGAAAAGCAGGGAGGAAGCTAGCTTTGTAGTAGCCTAAAAGAGAGTAAAGCCATCACAAGGACCACAAGGAAGTAGGTTTTGTGTTAGACATGTCAACATGACTGCAGAGAACCATGCAAAAACTGCTAGGAGACGTGAGGCTGCATGGAATTACCACAAAAGTCTTATAGGAAAGTCTCAAGGAAGAGGGCTATGAATTAAATTGTATCTCCATCAAACTCATATGCTGAAGTACTAAATATTACCACATTTGGAGATAGTAATTGAATGATATAATTATGGATAAGTGAGATCAGAAGAATGGGAGCTTAGAGCTGGAAAGATGGCTCCAGCCATTAAAGGCTAGGCTCACAACCAAAATTATAAGAATGGGACCCTAATCTCATGTGACTAATGTGCTCTGAAGAGAAGAAACATGAAATTTTCATGTTCAAAGGAACATGCAAAGACATAGTGAGAGCTATGCACCAGTTATGGAGGGATGTCTCAGAAGAAACCAGCAGCACCAGCACCAGCACCTTCCTTCTCCTTGGTCTTCTGATCTCCAAATGTCCACTGATTCAGCCACCCATTCTGGGACATTTCATTTCAGGCCCAGAAAACAAAGCAAAGGAATCATGTGATCAGACTTCCATTGCTCCCTCGGCTGTCGTTTCCTCCCAGAGCCCCCTTTAACTTGGGTTATCTTATTACAGTTCTGCCATGCTAGCCCTCTTGAAAGGATCTTGGGATCCTTGGGATGCTCAGACAAGAACTAGTTCTTTGCTGTCTCTTCTTAGACTAGAATTTAAAACCTTGCATAAAGTACCCCCCTGTCTCTGGCATAAGGAGACAAACTCTTTAGTTCCAGGTGCCTGCCCTTTGACCTTTTTATACCTAGCTAATGCAAAGGCAGTACCAGTGTAGATGTATTGGCTCCTTCAGCCCACCAGGAAATCTGATGACCCTCCCTTTTCAGTAAGCTTTACCTATGGTCATAAATTTCTCGAAGGTTCTTGGTGCAGAAGGTTACAGATTTACCAGCCTTTCTAGTTTGTAAAAATCTTCTAAGCTACCTGGTAATGAAGCAGCAGACAAACAACATCTGGGCAGATATTTATCTTGTTACGTTAAACATGCACCTGGCCCCTTAATTATCAACTATAATTGACAACTTCATCATCACAGAGTATTTTTCTGTCCATGCCACAGTGGTGCAAGTAATTAGGTAATAATTAATGATTCTTAAAGTACACTATTTCCTGTGAGTTCAATTTTCACTGTACGTATACTTAAAGATCAGCACTTCTGTTTGCTTTACCCTACAGACAAAGGTTCAAGCAAGTGGAAATCTCTGTACTTATTTGAGAATCTCAGAGAATGGTCTGCACTCATTTCTGACCATTCCTCACCTCTTCACAGTGTTTTCTTTTCCTTCAACCTTACCAAACAATCACTGCATATTTGAGATAATTATAGGGAGCAAATGTATGGACATTCACAAAGTGTTTACAACTACATGAGACATTAAAACAGTGGTTCCCAACCTGTGGGTCATGACGCCTTTGGAGAATTGAACACCCTTTCACAAGGGGTCACCAAAGACCACCGGAAAACACAGATATTTACATTATGATTCATAACAGTAGCAAAATAACAATTATGGAGTAACAATAATGTTATGGTTGGGGTGGTCGCCACAGCGTGAGGAACTGTATTAAAGGGTTGCAAAATTAGGAAGGTTAGAACTACTACAATAACTTAAAACAGCCAACTAATGGCTGCCTCAACTTGAGACCCATCCTGTGTGAGAGAGACAACCCCTGACACTATTAATGATACTCTGCTACACTTGCAAACAGGAACCTAGCATAATTGTCTCTTGAGAGGCTTCTTCCAGCAGTGGATGGAGGCAGATGCAAAGACCCACAGCCAAACATCAAGGATATAATTGAGAGATCTGGAGGGGTCAAAGACAACCATAAGAAGACCCAGAGAGTCAACTAACCTGGGACCATGGGGGCTCACAGAGCCTAGGTCACCAACCAGAGAGCATGCAGGAGCTGGACCTAGACCTCCCCTACACATTTATAGCAAATGTACAGCGTGGAGTCCATGTGGATCTCCTGATAAGTGGAGCAGGGATAGTTTCAGTCTCTGTTCCTGCCATTGGGCTCTCTAACCCCTACCTGGACTGCCCAATTGGACCTCAGTGGAAGAGGATATGCCTAGACCTGCTAGGACTAGAAATCTCATGGTGGGGTGGTACCCAAGGGGGGACTCCCCTTCTCTGAGAAAAGGGGAGGCGGCAGTGAGGGGAGGGATTTGTAGGGGTGAGACTGGGAAGAGAAGAGGGAGAGGGTTGTGATCAGGATGTAAAGTGAATAAAAAATTAAAATAATAAATAAATCTTTAAAATATAAACAACTAATTTGAAGGCAGAGTTAAGTGAACTATAGCACCTAGACAAAACAAAACGCTAACCAAAATGTTCAAACAACAATTTCAAAGACCTTATGAAAATATGAGCAATGTTTTATACCGCCATGCTTTGGATCTTGAATGTCATACAGACCTCCATGTATCTGGTCCCCAGAGTGAGTTGGTTCCCAATGTGATGATACTGGGACATGGAAACAATGGGAAGTGGGGCGTGGACAGGGTTTCCAGGTCAGTAGCCTGGTGCTCTTGCAATGCATCATGGAATGCCATCCACCTTCTCCTTCCTTTTCATTTGCTCACTGGCTCTGAGTGAGAGGTTCTGCTCCACCACATGCTCTCACCATGATTGCTATCTCAACACAGGTCCAAAGCCATCAAATCATCAGCTAGAACCTCCCAAATTGTGGTCCTGAATAAACAAAAATCTATCACTTATCATAAAAAATACAAAGTTGCACTCATAATTATATAAAATATATAATATCTAATAAAACATAATTGCTTAATAAAACAGAGAAACAGACAGTTTAGCAAGGCCCCAAGTAAAATCATTTCTCTAGAGGATGGTAAAATTTCCATTTGATTTGTTTATTGATCAACTGGTTGATTTTGCAGTTGAACACAGGGTGTTGTGCATAATACATAAACACTCTACCTACCTCAGAGCTGTGTCTTTGGCCTCATAATTTCTATTAAAGTATATGTAACTTTAATTTTTTAAAAACCTATTTTAATGAGGGTTCTTAAATGTTTTCATCTCTGTTTTACCCCACCATCCATGAGAGGCAGTGGGAAAGAAAGAATATGAGGGGAGTGGGCCTGTTTAGAAAGGTTCTTTGGAGCAACTCCTGTTTGTGTTGTCTGGAAATTGGCAGTTTAGTTCACAGGTTAGTAGCCGAATCTCAATCTACTCATAAATACTTCACAGATACACCAGTAGTCTAGTTCGGTAAAGTCAGGGTAGCAAACAGGAATCAGTGGTGGTGGCATGACCTAGCAGAGAAAGCTGGGCCTCTGCCTCAGCAGGAGGGACCAGGAGGAATACCAGGAGTCGTTCTGGGCTGTGCCTCTCTCAGAGAAGCAAAGATCAGTGAAGACCTACAAGTGTTGTGGAGCTAGCTCTATAAACAAGACAAGCTCAGCCTCCATCACTGCCCTTGGAGTCCCATTTATACCCTGCAAACATCACATGTCTTCCACGAGTCTTGTCTCAACACATGTGTCTGTCTCAGCTGATGTCACTCTGTCAATCAGCCCAAGTCCTCAGAAGTGGCAAGAAACTGCAGCACACCACCAGAAGTTTTTTGGTATGTTTCTCTCTATGGAGTCCGGACAAATGTATCTCAACTCCACAATGTAAGGCAGACCAATACATGTGTGTTGTTAGTAAAGAATCCTTCATCATGTGTCCTTTCACATGTTTGTTTTAGCAGAACATTCTTTTACCTGTGTCTGCTTCAGCTAAATGTTCCTTCATGAGTTTGCCCCAGTAAAACACCATCCAACCAACTTTCTAAGGAACCCTTAAGTTTCCACTTCAAGTATATCTTCTTTACACTTTCAACTGAGTAACACCCCAGAATAGGATATCCAAAGGATTCACAAGGTGTATACCGAGAGTACTTGATCTTGGTCCTCAGAGACCTTACTGCATTTCTCAAACGGGCCTATTATAGACATTTGGAACTTTTACATATTCTTATATAGTATTCTAAAAACACTTTGGTACTTATAAAACATGCTCACCTTCTCCTTCTTCATGCAAATGACATCAACAGTGCTATGCTTTCTCAGTTCAACACCTTTCTCTTCTCACTAACTCTTGGAATAGTTCCATGTTACCACACAGAAAGCTACCTAATTATTTTTAGTTGCTATAAAGTTTTATTAAATAAATGTATCATAACTCATTTAACCATTCTGTACTCATGTACATTTAGATTCATTCCAATCTTTTGCTATTTCAAATAATGTCTCACATGTTAGCCAGAATGATCCATTTAAAATGCAAATAAGATCATACTTCTGATATGAAGGCAGTCCTGCAAGGTCAAGATTCCTATATTCATCCTCTTGTACCTCCCTGTAAGGCAGAGATGAGAATGGTCAACATACATGCAGGAATCATAAACACTTTGTAGCAATAGGAAAAAAAGGAAAATCGCACAAGTGTCCATCCAGTTCATATAAAACAAAGTTTAGATGAACGTATATATCAAACCCTGGGTCAAATAAATTTACCAACAAGATAGCTCAGCAGGTAAAGGTGCTTATTGTACAGGCCTGAGCTCCCAAGTTCAACCTCAGAAGTCACATAAAGATGGAAAGAAAGAAACAAATCCACCAAGTTGTCCTTTGACCTGCATATACACACTGTGGCACACATGCCTACACACTTCATATGTGCACACAAACATGATAATTTTTAGCATTTACTTTTTCAAATTCTCTAATTACATACAAATTCCTGACTAGATTCTATACAAAACTCTTAAAATGTCCTACAAACTTGTCCAAGAGATAGATAGGTAGATAGATAGATAGATAGATATTTCAAAAATTTATTTGGAGAAATACATGTTTCTGCTAGCAATGGAATATCTGGTTTCAAACTAACTCTCCTACTAAAAACCAACTTGAAAGTGCTTGCAAATGTATATTTAAATTGTGTGTTTGAAAATTATAGAAAGCTAAAAAGGCAAAGACTTCGTCCAAGATTTTGGACAAAATTACTTTGCTGAGATGAGCTTGACCCTAACTTTACACTGCTTTGATGATGACAAAGCCAATGGTTCCTTGGTGTTCAACTAAGAGTGGAGATGAGTAAGAATTTCCTGAATTCTTAAAAACATCAAAAGAAACAACTGGAGGAGCCTTCCTGATAAACATCACAGAATTTTTGTTGAGGTCTCTAAATGACCTGTATTTGGAACTGAGGATGGCAGAAATAGACAATATTTTACAAAAAGTGAAAAACTACTTCCAATTAACTCAGTATACAACTAGATTATTATATTGAAACTATAGTGTACTCTTTTAACTTCCTGCCAGAAGTAAAATAAATATTTAGAGTATCTTTATAATACTGTGATATATAAATAGATATAGATGATATTGATATGGATATACAGATATAAATATAGATATATAGATGATATAAATGTAGATGCAGATGTTGTAGCAGGCTCTTGTGATCCCTAGCAGAGATGTGTGATGAGTGGATCCCTGGGGCTAGCTGCCAAGCTGAATAGATGTATCAGTGAATTCCAAGCCAAGTAAAAGATCTTTTCTCAAAAAAAAAAAAAATCTCCTGAGGTTGGCCTCTGGGTTCCACATGTATTTGCAAACATATGCAAGTGCATCCACATACCCATAAACACATGTACATACTCACATAAACATACATACATATACAGGAGTTAAATAGAAAAGTTAACATATGTGTCTAACAGCAAACCATAGGTACGGATATAAATGTAGACATAAAGCTCCATGAGTCTCATTTATTAGTAACTTTGCAATAAGTCAAAAAAAATCAAAAAAGAAGCATAGAGTGATCCTGTAACCAAAACTCCCAGTTAGCAAACCCTGAGCTACTCATCTGACAATCACTCCACCTACCTGACACTTCAGCATCCTGTGACCTTGGCCCTAGATGCCAGGAACCCCTGAATCTTGTGGTATCCTACACTCTTGATCGCAGATATAGACCCCAAAGCCTGGCCTCTCCAATGTGAAGACTGTAGAGCCTCTGGCACCTATCCACACAGAGCACCACCAACTCCTACTGTGTCTCCATGTCCAACAATCCAAGGATGCCTGGAGAACTCTATAGACTGCTGAAGATCAGCAATGAGAATATTTTAAGCCAACAGAAGGTTTGCTCCTGGGCTCAGAAGTAGCCCCTTCCAACATTCCCTCTGCACATCAACAGAGAGCCACCCAAGACTAAATCCCAAGCACCATTCATCTGGTATAGCCTTACAAATTAGGGTAACAACAAAGATCCAGACATCCAGTCCAACTAACTCCAGATGCCCAAGACCCATCACTAAAACAAAAACAGCATTAAAAAAACAATACAATCTCTCCTGCAGAAATTAGTGCCCCCATCGTAAGGTTCCCTGGGAAAAACAACTTAGCTTATGTAAAAAACAGTTTTCAAAATACCAATTATGTTTGTTCAAGGAATTCAAAAAAGTTAGGAATGCCACAAACACAAAATACAGTTAAATGAAAATAAGTTAAGATGTGAGAATAGAGTTTAATAAAGAGATAGAATCTCAAAAAAAAAGCCAAAATGAAGTAAAATCTATTAGACAAGTCTGTAGGGTATTTTCTTGATTAACAATTCATATGGAAGGGTCCAAACAATGAAGTCCGTGACACTCCGTCAGGTGGTCCTGAGTGTATAAGATCACAGGCTGGAAGGATGGAGAGATGACTGTGTGGTTAAGAGCACTTGCTCTTTCAGAAGACCTGTCTTTGATCCCCAGCACCTTCATGGTGGCTCACAACCATCCCTACTTCTTGTTCCAGGAGATCTGATGTCCTCTTCTGACCTCTGCATGCATCAGACATTCATGTATTACAAATACATTTAGGCAAAACATTCATACACATAAGATAGATAGATGGATGGATAGATAGATAGATTAATAGATAAATAGATATAGGTAGATAGATAGATGGATGGATAGATAGATAGATCTTTAAAAATTAAATCAGGTAGAGAAAGCTATTGAAACCAATCTTATAAACAACACTCTTCAATGGCCTCATTGCCTCCAGGTTCCTGCCTTGGCTTTCCTTAATGAACTTGACCTGTAATACATAAGCTAAAAGAAACTCTTTCCTCCTCAAGTTGCTTTTGGTCATGATGTTTATCAAAGTCATTAGAAATTTAACTAAAATAGGCATCAAGGAAGAGAGTTTTCCAAATCTAGGTAAAGTGATGCTTATCAAGTGTCAAGAACATGCACAATACTAAATAAAAGGACCAGAAAAGAAGCTCCCATCTCAAAAAATCAAACACAGAGAATTATCAGCAGAGGAATCTAAAGGACTGAGAAGCATTTAAAGAAATGTTCAACATCCTTGGCCATTTGGGTAATGCAAATCAAAAGGACTCTGAGATTCCACCTTATACCTGTCAGAATGGCTAAGATCAAAGACACAAGTGACTGTTCATGCTGGCAAGAATGTGGAGCAAAGGGGAAGACTCTTCTACTGATGGTGGGAGTGCAAACTCGTGTAGCAACTTTGAAATTCAATATGGCAGTTTCTCGGAAAATTGGAAATTGATCTACCTCAAGACCCAGCTCATCCATGTTCGTAGCAGCTTTATTCATAATAGCCAGTAAATAGAAACAACCCAGATGTCCCTCAACCAAAGAATGGATAAAGAAAACATGGTACATTTACACAATCAAGTTAAAAACAATGACATCATGAAATTTATAGACAAATGGATGAACTAGAAAAAAGAAAATCATCCTGAGTGGGGAGGTAACCCAGACACAGAAAGACAAGCACAGTATGTACTCAGTTATAAGTGGATTTTAGTTATAAAGTAAAAGGCAATCATGCTACAATCCATAGACCTAGCGAGCCTAAGTAACAAGGAGGGCTTAAGCAGGGACCCAAGGGTCTCCCCATAATGGAAAATAGAATAGATTGCACAGGTATACTGGGAGCAGATGGCATTGGGAGCATGCCAGGAGGAATCAAGTCAGGGGGTAGAGAATACTGAGAGAAATAACTAGAATTGGGACTCATTTCGGGGGCAGGTAGAAATCTAGTGCAATGGAAACCCAATGGAATTTATGAGAGTAACCCTAACAAAGACTCCTAGTGATGGGAGAAGGGGAGGGAGGGGGAACTATGGTCAAGGTGTAATATATGAGAGAAGATTTTTTTAAAAAAATATACAGAACAAACCTAAGATATTGAATGCTGAAAAAGAAAAAAACTAAGTCACATATGAAGTCACATATTTGGCTTGTCAGAATTAACACCAATAACAAACATGTTCAAAAAGGAAGCATAGAACGGTGTCCTAAAAAATGTATATTGGAATAAATTTAACTAAAGAAGTGAGAGACTGGTATAATAAAAAGCTTTACACTAAAAAAAAACATGAAGAAAACACCCTAAGATAGAAAACCCTCCCATGCTCATGAATTGGTAGAATTACTAGTGTGAAAATGACAATCCTACAGAAAGCAGTTACAGATTCAACACAATCCCCATCAATATTTCAACAGAGTTTTTCCCAAAATTGAAAAAATAATTTTAAATTTAAATGGAACCACAAATAAACTCAAGATAGTCAAACCAATCTTGAACAATAAAAGAACTGCTGGGGTGTCACCATTTGTGATGGTTATACTACACAGTGCAGTAATAGTGATAAGCAACATGGTACTGACATAATTGATCACACTGATCAACACAACAGAACTGAGTACCCACAGACGTGTCCATGTATCTACAAATACCTGATTTTTGACAAAGAGGCCAAAATATACATAAAGATAGTATCTTCAGCAAGTGGTGTTGATAACGATGCATAGCTATACAAAGAAGGAGGAAACTCCATCTCTATTTCTTGCTCTACACAAAACTCAACTCCAAATGAATCAACCTCAGTGTAAGAAACAAAAAGAATGTGCACATAGATACATGCAAGCACACACACACACATGTGCACACACACATATGTGCACTACAAGCTTCTTCTAGACTTTATGAAAAATACTTAAAGTAATAGAATTGCCTCATATTCTCTACCCTGTCAGAAAGTCTGTGGCTCTGTCAGTTTGTTGGCCTCCTTTGATCCTGTCTTTCTTTGACTTTTCAGAGATTCTATGGGGTCTGGTCCCATCTTATCTTATTTAAGTAACATTAAGCCACATATGTAAGAAACATTATGTACTGCAAGAAAGAAATCTTAAAAAACTAGAACTTTCATGGCAAAAGTGTTGAATAAGACATAAACAATTTGTTTAAAAGTGTTTCAAGTATCAAGAGGGGAAGTGGACAGTTTCTTCAAAGAAGCCATGAGAAACATGGGTCATTTCTGTCGAAAGTGGTGAAACCATGAGTGCCATACATTAGCAAGAATGTTCTAGAGCTCTGTCCTGGCAAATGTTCTTGAGAATTATAAAAAAGGCACTTCAGACAATGAAAACTGAGGGAATTCCACAAGAGCAGATCCACCATGAGTGAATTTAAAAAGACAACAGGAAATAAATCCAGAGTCGTTAGAGAAATGTAGACTGTGTAAGAGTCAAAGAAACTTACAAAGGCCTAATCTAAGTACAGTTTGAAAACAGAATCATTGAGTGCTGGAACTGATAGACCATGAGAACAATTCTAGAGTCTTTGTATTGTTCTGACTATAATTTTCTATTTTGATAAATGATTATTTGCAGATGGCATGATTGTGTCAAAAAAAAACATCTAAAAGTACAAGTAATTTGTAAATGTATTATGGTCATTTTCTGGAAAACTTAATTTTATTTCTTTGGAGCAGTATCAATTGGAATAAAAAGTTATGTGACATAATAACATTTCCAAACTATTAAAGATATAATATCAATATTAAATCTAACAAAAGATGGCTTCTTCTTGGAAGGCTATAAGACATGGTAAAGAAATATTAAATGTGAAATCAGTGGATGAATTCTGCCGGACTAATGAATTGAAAACTCCACTGTTAAAAGATTTCACTAGCTGTTAAGTCAATGATAACCAAGCTACAATCCATGGAGCCACAGAAGTTAGTTGCAAAGTTAGGAATACAGACAGATTTCCCTAGGAAAGGGAGATAGAATAGCTAATGAATGGATTTGGTGGGAACTAGAAAGGGAAGATCAAGTGGGGACAGGAGACCTGCTCATCACAAGGCAGCCAGGAAACCAGAGATCACGGGCTCCCCTACCCTGGGAATCAAAGCCAGGAAGCCAGAGATCCAGGGCACCCCGACCCTGGGAATCAAAGTTCTCCCACCGAGTCCCAGGTCCCAGTGATTCTACCCATGTCCAGCATGGCAGGCTGAGAAACAGCTCTTAATATATGGGTGTCTTTGGGGAACACTACCCAAACCACAGTGCTGACCATGAAATAAAGAAAGATAACATTTCAGAATAGTCTTAAGATGTATATTCAAACTATTTGTTTAATGAAAGAAAGAAATATGGTTAATTCCAGTTTATTTTAGAAGTATCATTACATACCTGTATATTCTCCATAGGAGTCCAGTCGAGAACTGATTCAAGCCGGAAACTGAAAGGAAGCCATCTCATCTCCTGATTATAAGGCTCCAAATCTCCCACCGATGGCACTCCATGGCTCTTAGAGCAATGTCTATTGTTCTAAGAGAGTGGCCCTACCGCTGTGTTGCATGTTGGCCCAGACAGTCTTGAGTAGACTCCATATGCCAGAGTCTCCTGTCATGCTCCCTGCAGTGATATGACTACCAGCCACCCCCAGGAAGCCTCAGCACCCTTGGTATTAGAGGCTGGACAATCTGTTGTTGCAGGCTGTGCATCCTAAGATATGTATCAGGTTCCTTGTCTTCTCCTCAGTAGGTACCAGGAGAAAATTCCCTTCCCAACAACCCAAACATCTACAGACATTATCAAGTCTCCCATGAGACAAAATCACCATCTGAACACCACAGTTTCCGTTCCTCTCGCCATCTTTGAGCCATCTGTAAGGGTTCAGCTGGAGTTGTTATGACTGGATCCCTGGCGTCAATATCAAGGTATGTGTAATCAAACCATGGTCAAACAAAGGCAGTGTCATTCAGCAGCTGTGGAGGGGAGAGGAAGGCTGAGAGGCAGAGCTGAGAGAGACATCATCAATAGCAATAGGTAGGCTTGAGGTGAGAGCTGTGTAGAAAGGAAGGAAGGGGGGGAAAAGGAGGGAGGAAGGGGGAGGGAGGGGAGGGAGGGGAGGGAGGGGTGAAGGAAGGAGGGGGGAGTGAGTTTGGAGTGTGAAAGCGATGGGAATATCAGGTGCTATTGGTGAGGATATCACTACCCTATGTTGAAGAAAAGAATTTAAAAAAAAAACACATAATTTGGGGTTGGAGAGGAAAAAGATGTTCAGTGTTTGACATGAAGAGAGATATAAGGAGAGCAGCCTGCTATGAATGTTCAGGAGAAGGTGACCCTAGGGTTGTAAAAGTAAGGGACCTTCTCTTCTTTCTCTTCTATTCCTACCGTTATTCTCTCTCTCTCTCTCTCTCTCTCTCTCTCTCTCTCTCTCTCTCTCTCTCTCTCACACACACACACACACACACACACACACACACACACACACGCCACTTATTTCCTCTAACTCCAAAATCATGCGAAAGTGCGTCTGGAAGGAATCTAATTTTTAATGGGATGAGAAGAGGAAAAGAGAAGTGAGCTGGTGGGAATTCCAGGAGAGGCCATCTCCAGGAATAGCTCTTTCCAAAAGATCTGCCCAGGTCCGAGAGCGCTTTAGTGCAGAGTTGGTGCCATCTGGTGGCATTTGTTACAAGTGCAGCATTACCCGCTGTGAGGACCTGCGAGGCCAAGGGCAGCCTGGGAAAGAATGAAGGATTTGGAAGCTAGAAGGCAAATGGGCAACTTTCTGAGCTCCTTTTCCTTGAACCTGGACTCTTGGGTCCTGGGCGAAACAGGACTCACACCCCTACATCGACACTCTGCTCACCTCGGCAGCAGTGGCCTTCTCAGGAGGCTGGCTGTCTTTGCCTGATCCCTTGTGTCTAGTTGTTGTCCCATGGTGATGTTTTCCTCCTGGTTATTAGCAGACTTTATTACCAGTGCTTGGGTATATGATTTCTTCTTTGAAAATCCAACAAGCTTTTAATTAGATACGCAACAGGAAGAGATATTAAGCTATATTAATGCATCTGAAAGCCCAGCACAGCTAAAAGGAAGATCATCTCATAGATAAAGCACTGTTGAAAATTACGGGAGCTGCTTCCAGCAAGTACCGAAATGGAGAACTCCAGGGAGGGTCAATCATTACTTAACACTTGTGGCAGAGCGAAGCCTACGAAAATAGCGCTGCTGCTCAATCTTGTGTGAATAACAGAAATTGGAAGCTACACGTTAGATCCTAAATCAGCCTCATTTTTCTTAAGATTTATTTATTTATTTTGTGTATATGAGTACACTATAGCTGTCTTCAGACACACCAGAAGAGGGCATCAGATCCCATTGCAAGATGGTTATGAGCCACCATGTAGTTGCTGGGAATTGAACTCAGGACCTCTGGAAGAGCAGTCAGTGCTCTTAACTGCTGAGCCACCTCTCTAGCCAGCCTCATTTTCAAAGAGCCTAATCATGTAAGGACGAATTTAATACAAGTTAGACTCTCGAGTAATTACATCACTACAACCCTGAAAAGAAGGGTCTCTAGGATACTTTTCTTTCCAAGGAATGTCACAAAATTGCCCATGCCTCAGACACATTTGTTGCCAAACAGACTGGGGATGATCCCTCCCTCTACTTCGCTGCCTTTTGACATATTTTTATTAATTCGACATAATTTTGTTAATTTCTGATTCAGCCTGGCCCTCAAGCAGGTTTGGCTTAAAGATTTCTCACTTACTGGATTCCTACCATCTCCTGAGGAAATGGCCTGGGCTACTCTGGTAAAGCAGAGATGTGACATGTTTGCCAAGATCCTCAAAGCCACCCACAGCTACTCAAGAGGATCTGGCAAAGTCCAGAAGTGGTACCTACTGATCCAAGTCCCAGAAGTCAGTCTTGAGATTCATAAGCTAAGTAAACTATGGTGATTTTATGACCCTGGGTTTTGAAGTGGTTTGTGACAAAGCAAGTGCTAATGGATATGTGTTGAATAGCTCCTATCCTAACTAATATTTAAGCATTTAGAGTGCTTACATACACATAGCAAGGTATCTAGGTCATAAGACCCACTTCTAACCACAGAAGCTATGTGTCATTTCTTATGCGCCTTGTACATAAAACCTGAAGGCAAATCTTCACTCCTTTTCTTAATTCTTTACATTTTTATTTATTTGATGTTGGGAATGCTAGCATGAGAAGACAACTTGCTGGAGCTGGTTCTCTCCTTCCACCATGTGGCTGCTGGGATTTGAACTCAGATCCTCAGGCTTGATGGCAGGAACCTTTTCCCTGATCTATCTCACTAACACCCTTTAAGCTTATTTGGGGGGGGGGGAGGTACATTTATGCAATAGTTTTAACAATTTGGCATGAGTTTGGTATTTAAATTTTTTTCAGATTTGGGGTGAGAAGCATCTCTGATTTGGAATTTCTGCTTTAAGGATATTGCACCAGCATAATCATTACTGGAGGAATACATTGTAGAAAAATGTATCTCCTGACTCAGAAACTATAATTCACAAAAAGAAGTCCATTTGAAAGGGAGCTACATGGAATTGAGCAAACAGGATGCCCTTGGGTCAGAGGTCTCTACAACTCCATTTGGAGTCTTCTTGCCTCGAACGTAAAGAGCTCTACCATGGCATTCCACAACTGAGCAGAGAGGTGACATTTTAATGCATAAAGCAATGGTTTTTCATACCTCCCCCATTTCACATCCAATTCGCTTTAACAGCTGACTTTTCTTACTCAGAATTTCTTCTACTCCAATCCTTTGATTATCTACAATTGAACCAATTTTTGTTTTAATTTTTTTTCAATATGCTGCTTAGAATTCTTCAAAATCTTCCTATCTCCAACTGCACAAAAAAATACCCTCTGAAAACAAAATTAGGGGGAAAAACTGGAAAAACAATACACTCAGCTTTGTAAAAATGTGAAACCTTGATTCTAAACAAGTTGTTAGAGAAATGAGGCAGACTGGGGGAGTATTTGTAAATCTTATGAATGAATACATGAATGCCACCCCATCTACCCCTCTTCTTATCTAAGCCTTCCTCCCCAGTATCACCCACCCACTTCCTACCACCTATGTTCTACTGTTTTCCATAGCTTACCATCCCCTTTGCTGCCTGTCAATGTCCTCTTCCTAGTTTGTGGCTTCAATGGGTGCTTTAGGTTAAATATGCAAATCTAAAGATTCAAAGGCAGGATTCGCATGTGAGTGAGACTTCGCATCATTTGTCTTTCCAGGTCTGGGTTAATGTTTTCTACTTTCACCTATTTACCTACAAATTTCTTAATTTCATTTGTCTTTATCGCTGAATAAAACTCCTTTGTGTATAGGTACCATGTAGTCATTACCATGAGTTGTTGAACATCTGTTTTCTTCCCACGGGTTATTGTCAGTGAGTCTCTTAATTTCCTACCTGACATTGACTGTAAGAGCCTATTGCTGAAGATGACACACAATTTGATCACTAGACATGGAGAGATCAAGTTGGTATTGACCAGAAAGCTTCATCCCGGCTGGCTAGCTATCACAGTACTAGAAGGAGCTATGTAGGCTGTCTGGAGGTAGTAGGCCACCAAGAGTCTGACCCACCTGTGAGCTTTGTGAACTACAATAGTCACAAGTAGAGCAATGTATACCTGGGTTGCAATGGTAGTATGTATCTATAGGGGTAACCAAACTCTTTGTGACTGGACTTAAGACCTGCTTTATAAGAGGAAATGCATGTGCAGTAGTATAAGCCTGGCTGAGAAGCTATGGTTGGGGAGCTCATCAATCTCAGGCGTGCACCTACTCCTGTTATTCTACCTTATGAGCACAGCATCAAACTACCCTTAAATTCGTATCTCTCTACCCGTCCATCACTGCAGCTCTCCATTACCATCAGAGAAATGTCTCTGTGCAGTGGACACTGATTAATGGAGAAACTCACAACTGACCAAAGTATAAAGAATAAGAGAGTGAGTGAGTTCTCAGCCTCAAATGGGACAGCTAGATCACACACACACACACAGACACACACACGGGCACATGCACAGGTGTTCAGGGATCATCACAGAAGAGGGAGCAGTAAGAACCAGAGTTTGGGGATGACTAGAATAGAACAGTGACTTTTGGACATGACAGCACTACTCATGAACTCACAACAGTGATAGTTACCTGCACAGAAACTGTACAGGGTCAAACCAGTCAACATTCCAGCAAGGCGAGGAGAGGGACTCATGAGTCCCAGAGGCACACCTGTTGCTGAGGTACTATGGACATCTAATGGCTGCTGGGGAAAGGAGAGTCAGTTTTCTTTAAGAGCCCCTGTATATCCACCAGGCTCCAGTGGTGGACCCACCGTAGGAATTTATAGGAAACAAAGATTGGAGTTCTCTGGGTCTAACCTAATGAATCTCTCTGATCCTTTCAATCTGTGTACCTCTCCAAGCCACCGTATCTAGCCCAGGTCCTACATCCAGGACCCCAGACTAGTCTAGCCATCCCTGACTGTACCACAACTAAGCTCTAGGCTTCTGCCAGGACCCATCCCACCACCCATAGGCCACCTCCTATGCCACCCCAAACCTTCCTATGCAGTCATATCTACCCTGACACTACAGCAATCCAGTTCTGTTCACCTGAATTCCAAGCCATTTGCGAGCTTTAGCCCCACATCCCCGACTTCTGTGCATATAGCTCTTCTGCACTATCACACTCTGCCTATGTTAGACTTAAAGCTAACAAGAGAAGTCCACATGCCTAGATTACATCTCAAAAATACAAAGAGAAAAAGATCAAGCCAGTATCTTCTTTCCAAATCTAACCAGTCTCATACAAATGTTTGCTAATGAGAATTTTCTAGGTGAATCTCAGAACACTGAATTTAAAAAGGACCAGAAAAATAAATGTTTTTAAATCATAAACTTCAGCAAAGAATTCATGGCATTTAAAGAATCCACAAGAAACAGATGAATGAAATTGAGAAAGAACTTAGGGAGAATAAACGCCTGAAAGAAACCCTAAGCGTTATGCTGATGGAGATGATGAAGACAATCCAGGACTTGAGAGTGGGATCAACAAGAAGCACTGAAGAGGACTCAAGCGGAAAGGAAGATGGAACTGAAAAACCAATAACTCACCTGGAAAACTCAAAGGAAAGCCTAACAAGTAAACTGAGTGAAGCAGAAGATAAGACATAGGACTTGAAGATAAAGTGGAGACTCCAGACTCAGTCAGCAAGGAATACGAAAAAAATTTTTTAAACTTTTAAATTACATGCATACATGAAGAAGAAAAAACACAAATCAATGGCATAGATCGGATCTTCAATAAAATCATAGAAAAAAACTTCCCCCAAACTAAGAAAAAATGCATCCATACATATACAAGAAGCACACCGAGAACCAAAATGACAAAACCCAAAGAGAAAGTTCCTGTGACATATTATAGTTAATATATTATATATGATATAATATATCATAATTTTATAAATATGATTATATAATTATCTACTTAATATATAATCCATTATTGAATATATATTATATAATATATAAATTATATATAATATTTTTAATTTATAATATAATATATGTGTGTTATATAGTAAAAATATTATATATTAATGTTATATATAGTATATGAAAATATATAATATATGATATTATACTAATTATAATTAAAGGAAATAATGGACTTTACAGGTAGATGGATGGAACTAGAAATAATCATACTCAATGAGATGTCCTAGATCCAGATAGACAAATGTCACACGTTCTCTCCCACCTGAGGCTCCTTGCTCCAAATCTTCAGATTTGAGTACATATCCTGGAGCAACTGCAGAATCAAGGGAAATAAAAAATAGGGGGTATGGAGGTGTGTGACCAATAGAAAGGGGATTAGTGGGGTACAAGTGATCTGATCAGGGAAATAGGAAAAGGGAGACTCTAACCGGGGAGAAGGAATGGAGATAAATACATGGTGAGGAGGAAGGATGACAAAAAGTCACAGGTACCATACTGTTACTATCTTGGTTGTCAACCTGACTACATCTGTAATCAACTAAAGCACTTGGGGGGGGGTTCTTAACTAAAACATTTGAGGCAGGGGGACCCACCTTTAATACAGATCTTTCGAGGTAGAAAAATTCACCTTTAATCTGGGCCGCACCGTCTGCTGGCAGCCTAAGCCTACAGAAAGGACCTAGAAGAAGAAAGCTTTTGCTCTTTCCCTGCTTGCCCTTACTCTCACTGGCAAGTCCACTCCTTCATGGTATTAGAGCCTACATCTTTGCGATTCTGTTGTATACCGAAAACTAGCTAAAATATCCAGCCTTATGGAAAGAACAACTACTAGACTTTAGGCCTTTCCATTGGTAGACAGCCATTCTTAGACTAGCTGGGCCACAGCCTGTAAGCAGCTCTAATAAACCCTCTTTATTTTTACACACACACACACACACACACACACACACACACACACACTTGAAAGCCCACCCTTAACGACACATCTCTGCCGGCAATACCACACTTTGTAATTATTCTCAAACAATTCCACCAACTAAGGACCAAGTATCTGGATATATGAACCTATTGGTGTCATCTCTTTCAAACGCCCACAGCACTCTGACCCAGACCTACACTCTGAGCTGAGGAGCATGTTGGGCAGTGGACCACAGCTGGAAAAGGCAGGAAGCTTTGGATAGGTTAGCCATTGCAGTCACAGGGACCAAGTACAAGTAAAAGAGGCTCTTGATGCCATGGAATCCTGAGTGGAGGATTTTGGGGGGCCTGTAGGCATGGAGAAAATTAACCACATCCTAACTTGGAAAGTATAGGAACCAGAAAGAGGAGCCTTTACTCAAGACTGCAGATGTAGAAAGGTACGCAATAGCATGCTGTTCTGCTATTCTAGAACATCAGCCTAGAAAATGGAGCTGACATAAAGAACAAATTTACCCTGGGGATCTCATACAGACTCAAGTCACCTGCCCACAGGACAAAGACTATGCTGACTAGTGAAGGGGTTGATGCTTCTCTGGTCTTGTAGACCAGACTTGTAACGCCTTTTCAACCTGAGAATTTTTTACATGGCCCCAGGTATAAAAAGCATACAAACACTATGGAAATCAGTGTGGCAGTTCATCAAAACAATGGGAATCAGTTGTCCTCAACATCCAGCTATACCACTCTTGAGGAAATCCCCAAAGGAGGTGTCATGCTACCACAGAGACACTCGTTCAACCATGTTCAAGGCTGCTCTGTCCATAATAACCAGAAACTGAGAACAACCTAGATGTCCATCAATGGATGGATGGATGAGGAAAATGTGGTACATTTACACAATGAAATAGTACTCAGTCAAAAAGTGAAATCATGAAGCTCACAAGTAAATTGATATAACTAGAAAACTTTCAGTGAGTGAGGTAACTCAGACACAGAAAGACAAATATGGTATGTGGATGCTAGCTGTTAAGTCAATGATCATTGATAAGCAAGATACAATCCATAGAACCACAGACATTAGGTGTTGAGTAAGGGGCTGGCGTGAGAGGGTGAATCTCACCAAGAAAGGGAATAGATTAGACAGTTTTATAGATGAACATGGTGGGGAACTGAAATAAAAGTCTCAAACAGAGAAGGGGAGGGAAGGAGAGGCAAGGGAGGGGTGTGGGGAAGGACAGCTAAAAACTAGGTGCCACCAACCAAAGGATACACATGGAGGGCCCATGGTGCTGGCCACAGATGTGGCAGAGGAGGGCCTTGTTGGCCATCAGTGGGAGGAGAGGCCCTTGGGCCTGAGGGTGTTAGATGCCCCAGTGTAGGGGAATGCTAGGGACGGAAGATGGGAGTGGGTGGGTGGGTGGGGGAGCACCCTCATAGAGGCAGGGGGAGGGGGTGGGATAGGGGGTTCCAAAAGGGAGACCTAGAAAGGGGAAAACATTTGAAATGTAAATAAAGTAAATATCAAAAAATAAAAAAGATTAGGGCAGGAGATTCTTTGCCCAGCCATTGTGTTACACACACACACACACACACACACACACACACACACATATATATATATATATACCACTGAGGAGTTTTATGGAAACCTAATACAGTAGAAGCTTCCTATAATATATACATATGTGAAGGTGATCTAAATAAAATCAGCAAATAACAAGAGAGACAAAGTCCCAACTGGACATCTCTCCCCACCAAATGAAGCTTCCAATATCAGGAATGGATTATTTCCAATCAGTTATTGGACAAAGGTGCCATGGATAGCCCTGGGGCTTTTTGTATTCTAATTCTGCCCTCCTGTGAGGAGCTTCAGACAAGGAGTGAGTTACACCTGTATCTGTCTTCTTGCGAACCAATTTCCTAATGAATAAAAGAGCCAATCACTGGGCACATAGGAGGGACTTCCAGGTTGGAGAGAGGAAGAAAGGGGAGAGAGAAAGAGAGGTGCCTTTTGGAACAGGGACAGCATGTAGTAGGTAAGATGTAGCTAGTAGAGTCTCCTGGTATCATGGCGGATCCGTAAGGATTCGACACCAGAGGAATCAGACTTTGATAAGGTTTACAAGATTAGGTTTTAGTTGATGCGCCCAGAGATTGAGTTATCATTGTTTCTGAACTAAGTTTGTGTTGCATTTTCCTTCACACGGAGGTTTGTCTGGGTTCAAGAGAGAAAGGTGCAGAGGCAAAGTGTGGGTTTGCCTGATGTGCACCACTAAGGCCATGGGGGTTTTGAAGCATGGTAGTGACCCGCCAGTAGGAACCTAGCGAGCTGGGTGGAGAGATCCTGGAGCTACAAGTCAGAGCTCCACGAGATGAAAGCTGGTCGGCCATTGCCCACCAGTGCATGGCTGGCCGGTCCGCCTGGGATGAGAGGACCAGGGCATAGCACAGGAACATGTGATATATTCCTTCTTTTTTAATATTTGCTGCAACATAAAGGGGTTCCATGGAACCTTCCAAACAACCTAGACTATTGCCAAGGCTATAAACCAATGGTATATATTTCTGAAGACAATATCTACACAACTCATTGGACATAAAGAAGTCAAGCTGGTGCCAACCTAAAGCCTCCACTCCTACAGACTAGCAGTAGTCATGGTACTTGTGTGTACTTTGCATGCTACCAAAGAAGAAAGGTGAACACCAGCCCAGCCACAAAACCTTCAACCTACAAATGTGACCTCCCTGCAAGATCTACTGGTACAGGTACAGTAGTGGCACCAAGCTTATGGGCCTAACAAACTAATATCTGAGTTAAAACCTGCTCCGTGAGATAGAGTCATACCCAAAACTACTTAGGTGACCAGGATCCTGAGACTAGACAGCCCACTGACCTAAGGGAAAGCCAAACACTGTTCTACTAAAAGAACAATTAAATGACTCCTTGTGACATTCTGCTATATAGATCAGTGTCTAGCTCAGCCATCATCAGAGAAGCTTCCTATTGAACCAGCTGGGAACAAATACAGAGACCCACAGCCAGACCATATGCGGAGAGTGAGAGACCTTGGAACATTCAGCCCTAAAAGTGATGTCTGTAAAAACTCCTTTCCTTTGGGGCTCAGGGAACCCTGCGGGAGAAAAAGCAGAAAAAGTGTAAGAGCCAGAGGTGATGGAAGACACCAAAGAATCAAGACTTTCCTGACACAGCAGGACTGATGTAGGATGAACTGGCAGAGACTGAGGCAGCATGCACAGGGCCTGTACTGGTCTGCACCAGATGGGGAGCTGAAAGAAGAAATGGACACATGACCCCATTTCTAACCCAGAAGCCATCTCCAATCAATACAATGGACAACCACCTGCAAATGAAAATTAAGTTTTATCACTGGAGAAACAACTACTCTTAAGTGTAGGCTGCCGGCCCAGGAGTAGATGCCAGCAGAGAAGGCCAACAGCATCTTTGGAGGTTCCTTGGCTCATAATCTGTGTCAAGACTTTTTATAAATCTTATATTTTTCGTTTTTAGTTTTATTTTGGTTTTTTCCCTCTCTCTTTTTAACCCTGCATGTCCTTTGGTTATATCTTATGGCTTGGAGGTCCTTTGTCTCATTATGTTAAGTCAGGTGGTTTTTGTTTTCTACCCTGCCAGTCCTTTGCGTGTGTATTATGGCTTCTGGTTTTGTGGTTTTATTGCTGAGTGCAGACAAGTGTGTCTCAGCGTCTTGTGCTTTTTCTTTGGCTCTTGTTCTTGCTTGGTTGTTTGGTTATACTTTGATTTGTTTGTCTTTTATTTATCTTATTTTATTTTATTACTCCTTAGATGTCTATTTGTTTTCTAACGAGAGACAGAAAAGTTGAGAATCCAGCATTTCCAGTAGCATCTGCTGGATGTGCTTCTCTGCATACCTAATCCTCTCAGGCCGCTGCCCTCCCTGCCCCACCCCCAACATTCTCATGTCCACAGGGAACTAATTCCTGCCTTACCAAGTGCCATGGTTGCACAAGTTTGTTGTACAAAATGGTGTACATAGTCTACATGTCTCCTCCCAGATGACCCAAATCATGTCTAGACCATTACAGTTCTCAGCCCAATGTGGGTGTTATGGGAATAACTGCTGAGGACTGCTTTTCCCAGAATGTTTTCCATTCGAGGATTCCTGCATTGACAGATAAGGAGCCCACAGGGACAGAGGAACGGTGGAATTCATTAACCTCCCTACAGACAGTCAGCTCCTGGGGAAGAGCCCTCCCTTCTCTCCCTTCTATCTTCTCCAAAGCCTAAATATGAAGACAAAAGCAAAACCCTCCATGAAAATCTGAGGCATGACCAGATGGATACAGATGTTCATGCTTACAATTAAGTGTGAAAGATCTTAGACACAAATCCACGTCCTAAAGGGCACCAGAGACACTTTTGTATGCTCCTTATGTGTAGTGTCCAGAAATAGCTTTTCTGTGTGATCGTACAGAAATACAAATTTGTGTGCCAGTGGAAGTCCAGAGAGAAAAGCCCTTCGAGAATAGCCCTGCACGGTGCACTGTGAGTCACATTATTCTTACAAGATATTTCGGATGTAAGTGTCTACTCCCAGTGTTAATTATAACAAATAGTTAAGCTTCTTCTTTCTCTCATTATCTCATTAACAATCACTGTGTGGAAATGAGCCATTTCCCTCGGACTGAAAGCACGGCGTTACACCCGTCATCAAACAAAATGGCCACCAGAGGGCAGTGCAGACCTATGAGTTGATTCCCACGCCCATTTCCCCACCCCGCCCCGCCCCCAGCCCACACCCCTTTTGCCAAGAAGAACTCTAGATAAGGGAAACTGCTGGAAGAGGAAATGATTCCCAGTTTTTGCTTGTATTCTCAAGGCTTCTGCCTCTATTACTAGCCCCTTGGATTAAAAACCTATGTCCACGTCATTATCTGTTTTAGGCCTCCCTCTGCTCCTGATGCAACAGTATAAGCAAATGACAGAACAGGCTCTTTCCTCCACCATGCCACCTGAAATACCCACAAGGCTGTCCTCTAACCCCAGCCATCCATGAGTGCTGACTTATGGCCAGGGAGAAAGCAGTTTCAGGGTTTCTGTCCCTGGGCCACTCTGTGAGACTCGGATCTCATGCAGACATCTCCCTAGATTTGAATGTGTGGTTCTCACCAGGGATGGGCCTCATCTGGTCCTTGGGCACCCACTCAAAGTCAAAGGGGGGCCCATTAGAAGGCCAAGGGCAGATCCTATCACTTGAGTGAACTACAGAAGGAGGAAGTATTCACTTAAGTGTGCAGTCCTCTCTCTTCCTCTGCAGCCTCCTGGCCTCAGTAGAAGGTTCCTTTCCAGCAACATCCTTGGGGGCAAATAGGAGCTGGGGAACAGCAGCCACTTTCCAAGCACAGACCTCCTCCATTATACAGATGTTTCCAGACCCTTATTCTGAAGCCTGGATCTGTCCACTCCTTCTGGGAGGATTGCAGAATCCAGGTTTTTCCAAAGAAATTTCCCACAGTTTCTACGTCCCCTAGGCTGAGCCCATCCAATCTGAAGGCAAGAGTCTGTCCCTCAAATCAGTTGCAGACCAGTTAAATAAAAGAAGTCCTGTGGTCCTGAGCATGTGTGGTCTGTCTCTACCAACCTAATCCAAAGAGGAATGTAAAACCACCAATTTGCAGCCATCATCTTATATAGCCACTTACAAGAGATTTGCAGGTAATCGCCCTGGGGAGGTCACACGAGTCTAAACTTTTACTGGGGAGGCTACTCTCATTCCTACAAGCATAATGGCCTGCCCATCCAGCCTGGGCGAGTGGTGGTTTATAACAAAGTCACGCAACTCCTAACCAACGGATACTTTATAGCCCAGTCGTCACGAGCCTTTAACAGCACTTGACCCAGGCAACCACACTTCATTCTTGGGGTCCTCGACACCCCTGCCACAGTACTTCCCTCCTCTGTCCATGTGCTTGAGCCTTATAATCTGTCTCTTGTCAGCTCCTTGCTGGTTTCCTCTATGTCCCAGGGAAAAAAAGCCCAGCCTGCTGCCTCAGGACCCCCTCCACAGTGAGGATGGTTAAAGTGCTTCATCGAGAGGCCCAAAGGGGGATGTCAGAAGCCTGGAGACAAGAAAACTCTGAGACCCAAGGCTGTGTGGCTGGGATGGTGGCTGGAACTGTGTGCCGCCAAGGACACTGTCTGAGAGCACTGATTTACTACTGTGATTGTCAGCCAATATCAGTCCACGAGGGCAAATGGAGCAGAGACAAATGGACAGACAGGTTTGGAAGCCTTGGGAGTATATATGGAGATGACACCAGGACCAGCTGTGGGGAGGCAGATCAACTTTCCTTGGGGTGATTCAAGGCTTACATAGTTTGGGGGACAGAGAGGTCAGAATATCCAGGATAGGCAACAGTCACTGGCTGAAGGTTTAAGGTACTGAGATAACTCATTAACATGGAGAGGCATTCCAGGAATCTCAGGTACTAGCTGAACAGGTTCTGATCTGGAGAAAGGAGGTTGAACCTGTAACCTGACTAAGGCTTCATCACATTCTGTAGATAGGGCAGGGGAGCCTGAACTCCCCAAACAAAGTCAGAAAAGGGGGAAGCCCTGCTAGTGAAGGGAGCCCTCCATTTTACAATGACTTTGGAATTCAGTTCTGGGTGAGTACTCATTTTGGGGCTGAGGGTTGGGAGCGCCAGAAATGCTGCCCTTACCTTTTCCAGCATTTGCTGTCATATCTGGAGTATCAGAAATGCCTTCTACCTTTCCTGACTGACCTTTTACTGAACATTGCCTCCTTGTGACAAACTGTTTCCTTAAGAGACCCTTCCCTCCTATCACTCTAGCCAGGAGCCTGATGCCAGGTGCTTTCCCTCCCCACATCTGAGCCAAGAGCATCTCCTGTTAGCTGCCTCCAAGTCCCCATATCTACTCATGCACAGTAGTCTCATCAACGAAAGAGATGTATACCTGTATTCCACCTAGAAAGCAGGGAATGGGTGTAGTTAACAACCTGATGGCCTGTGCTATCTGTAAGGTCTGAACATACTTGAGTCCCCCTGGACTTCTATGTTTATCCCAGACTCTTGCTCACAAGACCTTTAACTTGAGCATTGTTACTTGGCCACTAGAACCCACCCTTATGGGAGATGTCACATGCACTTTACAATAGATTAGGTAACTTCTGTGCTATCTGTAGGATCAGGCCACCCTGACTCCGAAAACTTTGTGTTAATCTTACTCAGTCTCCCTAGACCCTTATCTTGACCCCTGATTCTCAGTCAATAGAATCCATCTTTATGGAAGAGGTCATGTGTAGTCATGTAATATAATCATGTCTTAAGCTTTGTTGTACATAAGGGATCGAGTTAAATATCAGGAAATATTTTTGCAAAATTGTGCTATGCTTAAATATGGCTAAAACAAACTACCCAGTGTGAAAGACTCTAAAAGTCCAAACTAATAGCAGTTACTGAGTTGGGTTGAAATGTATTGCCTTCTTGCCCCGCGTGAGTCATTAATCTGATGGCTGTGCCGTCTGCAGAGACTCCCACAAGAGAGAGTCTTTCTTTAATAGCATGACCCTGATAAATCAACCACCCTCCAAAGTAGGCCCAGTACCCAAGGGCAACTCAAAAAATGAAAAAAGAAAAGAAGACAGTCAGTTAGGTTGAGAGTGAGGATGGAGAGAGGGGACATGGGAGGAGGTAAGAGGGGGCAGATACAATCAAGACTAAAATAAACTGTATGAAAGTCTTAAAGACTTATAAAAATAATTTTTAAAAGAAAAATAGGTTAATTAAGCATGATAATATATTCATATTTGTTAGCCATGAAGTAGGTTTGTGAATCTGTTATATATGTCTTTATACTTTGGTGTGATTATTTGAAAAATCAAATGTAAGAAGACATCTGTGCAGCCTGTTCAAATAACTCTTTCACCATCAGCCCCTAGGAAAGTCACAAAGGCAGAGGGTAGCCTTCAGTCAAGGATAGACACAGAGTTTTGCCATACAAAACACACACACACACACACACACACACACACACACACACACACACCATCATTTTTGCCTATTCTGTATCAAAGAGGACTCCCTGAATAACAGGAGTTTCAGACCCTATAGAACTTCCATCTGCCATGTTCACAGCACACAACACACAGGAACTCTCCAGAAAGCACCGAGTTGTGGAGCTGTCTGTGGTGCTGGGCAAGAAGCTCATGGAACTCCTGCATAGACAAGTGCCCACGTTATGCACCTAGAGGTTAGGCCCAGGTTAGCAACCAAGGTCATGGTTGTCTCCATCAAATTGGCCTGTAAGCATTTCCATTGGGGCATTTTCTTGATTGATCATTGCTGATAGATTGGAGGGCCCAGCCCACTGGAACAGTACCACTCTAGTCATGTGGTCCTAAGTCGTACAAGAAAGTAAACAGTGCAAGCCATGAGGAGCAAGTCAGGAGACAGGGCTCCTTCATGGCCTCTGCTTCAGTTCCTATCTCCAAGGTTCCTGGCTTGGGTTCCTGCCCCTCCTCCCTTCAGCCATAACTCTTCTTTATAAGAAGCCCAAGTACCAGGCCAGCCAGTAAAATGGCAAACCTTTGTCCATCCCTACAGGTAAGTTATGTCCCTCGAGAAAATATACTGAAGTATTCAATCTGAGTATCTATGGATGGAACCAGATTGGAAATAAGTCTCTAAAGGTGAAATGAGTTGAAGTCATACTGGATTGTGGTGAACCCCAAATCAAATAGAACTTACTTGTGTCCTTACAATAAAGTATAGCAAGGACAGAGACAGAGATGTCGAGAAAACCATATTGATAATGAAAGATTGGGGTGAGGTATCTACAACCAAGAAATGCTTAAAGAAAATCACCATCAAGATATGGTACTCAGGAAAAGAAGATAGAACATTCTCCCCAGAGCCTTCCGGCAGAGCAGGTCCCCAACAGCACTTTGGCTTGATATCTAGATTCAAGATATTGTGAGAGAATAGATGTCAGATGTCTTACAGCCTCTCCCCAGGCCTGTAGCAATTCATCACGATATCTGTAGAAAGGCACTACACATAGTGAGTGAGCCTCATTTCAAACACCAGAGCACTCACTTGTGGTGGCTCTTTTCCTGGGATGCTCTTGCAATGGGCATTTTTTGGAGATCCTAATAAAGTCACAGGCTCAGAACATTGTAACTCTCAAATTCCTACATCTCCAGCTTAGCTACCTAGCCCCAGGATTGTTCTCTCTCTAACTGCTTCATTTTCTTCATGACACCAACTTCCACCAAAAATCATATTCTGTTTCTTTCTTTATGGCTGACTCAGTAGAACATGACAGCGGGGGACCATTCAGAGTAATGCTCAACAGGTAGCTACTGAATAAGCAGATGAAAACCACAGGCCCAGTCACTGCTGTACCTAGTCTTCCTCAAAATGGAAACCCAGGAATAAATACACGAGTGAAGAAAAATGACCTTTACGACGATGTCTAAAAAGACAAATCTTGCTTCTGGACAAAGTCCTCTGCCAAGAACTTCTTCTCTAACCTAGAATGAGTGTAAGGAAGAGTGGCTGAGGTTACCTCAGGGAATTCCTAATCTTGCATCCTTAAGTGCTGAGGGGCTGAGTTCTCATCATCGCAACTGCACTGTGCTGTTCACTAGGGGGCAACCTAACAAAGGCAGAGGCTGAGAAGCAGTTAGCTTGAATCTACTTGAGGTGACATTTATGAATTCATGTCTATTATGATGTTCGTTCTTATCACCACAAGGGTGATCTCTTAAGATCACCCTAATTGAAAAGTTAATTAATGAATGAGCTCATTGATTAAAAAGTTAAAATTAAAAATTACAATTTAATGAGTACAGAAGAGTCTACAGCACAAAACACACTCACAAATAGGAACTCACAAATATGAAGGAGTCCAAAGAATGAAGGAAACCCAAAACACCAAGGCATGTATTCATCCCTTGGTGTAAGCAAGGCTACAGAGGGTGGGAGCAAATGGTTCTAACAGAGGGACTTCAGGGTCATTCTGTAGTCCAAATAGGACAATGCAGGCCCCTTGTTTGTTTCAAATAAAGTGGGACCACTAGGTAGACAGTCTCCCCCCCCCACAGGTGTGGCAAGAGCCAGGAGACTACCATCAGACTTGCCAGAGAGTTAGGAGGTTGAAAGTATGACCATTTTATAGTCAACGTACTCTTTTCTCTTCTAGAATAATCGAAGGTGTGTTAGCTTGTCTGTTGTGAGGGTTTGAGTAGAAAATGACCCCCCCATAGGCTTACACATTTGAATGCTGAGGCACCAGGCAGGGGTACTACTTGAGAAGGATTAGGAGGTGTGGCCTGGTTGAAGGAAGTGTGTCACTGGGGGTGGGCTTTAAGGTTTCAAAACCCTGAGTTAGGCCCAGTAGCTCTCTCTTCCTGCTGATCAACTCTCAGCTCCTTCTCCAGCACCATGTCTGCCTGGATGCCACCATGCTTCCCACCATGATGATGATGGACTAAACCTCTAAAACTGTAAGCCAGCCCCAATTAAATGCTTTCTCTTGTAAGAGTTGCTGTGGTCATGGAGTCTCTTCCCAGACTAATGACTTCCCAGACTACTAAGACAATTTTGCCTTGGAATGAGGTGTGGCCATGTGACAAGACAATGGTCAATGGTAAGTTTAGTGCGAAAATACTTGCTTTCTCTCCCTTCACTCTTGAGGATAGTGTCATCCAGAGTTCCCAGTGCCATTTTGACTTTGAGACTTGGACTCATGTGCTAAGGAGTAGCCACTTGGGGGACAATGAAACCACAGTATCAGTTCTAGGCTCTCTATTTCAGACTTAATGTAAGGAAAATAAAATTCTGCCTCCTTTAAGCCATGTTTTATTGGAGTTTTTCAGTTATGGAATCTCAATTTGGCCCTAATTATCTCCAAGATGGTTCAAAGACTCAAGTGGATTTGTATTTTTGAATCTGGATTCTCAGATAGTCTACGGTGGTCTACAGGCCATAGCCTGGAAAGTATCTAAAGGCCAATTTCCTTGTGGATCTTCAGGCCTCTTAAGAGAAACAGTGACCTCACGCTGCTGGTGTCTATTTATTGTCTACCCCCTCAGAGTTGAACCACTGCCCAAGTCCAAGACTCACAAACAGGCTGGGGTATCCAGCCACATCTCCTCAGGTAGGATGGGTGGAACAGTAGCCCTCGCAGCACTAGCTGCAAGCTCTATCAAAACCAAACAGCCATTGTGGTTTCAGTGGGAATGGCCCCTATAGACTCATGTGTATGAATGTTTGGCCATAGAGAATGGCACTATTAGATAGTGCGTCCTTGTTGAAGGAAGTGTGTGTCACTGTGGAGGCACACTTTGAGGTCTTGCATGTTAAAGCTGTACTGAGATTAGCACATAGTCTCCTTCTGCTGTGGGTGGATCAAGACGTGGGACTCTCCACTTTTCTAGCACCATGTGTGCTTGCTGCCATGTCTCTTGCCATGACAATCATGGACTAAAGCTCTGAGACTGTAAGCCAGCCCCAGTTAAATGTCTGCCTCTATAAGAGTTGCCATTGTCATAGTGTCTTTCCACAGCAATGAAACCAAACTAAGAGAACCATGCTGCATGAAAAACTGTGCAGGTGGGCCCAGCAACATATGATGATTCTAGTTCCACCAAAGATTGAGAACCCTGGATGCCTGAAAAGAATTTCACTTGGTACCAAAGAATAAACAGGAGTTGTTTAGGAAAAACTGGAGTTCAGGACTTCTATAGGACTTGGGAAGAAAGAGGCTAAAGTAGTCCTCAGTGTTAGGGACAAAGATACTTAATTCCCATTAACTACCTAGTTTGATGTTTACATTTGCCATGAAATTCCACCTTAATATGGAACTCAAGATTTTCAACTTGTGCTTGGCTCTTCAGCTTTGCTTCTTGAGTATGAGCTCTAAAATGGAACATGTAGCCTCCGTTTGTCCTGGTCAAATGACCACAGCTCTGGGAAAGTCTGAGAGACCAGCCAGCAGACTGAAGAAAAGGGCAGATGCAGCCTCAAAAGACAGAGCAAGCTAGCCTTCTAAACACTGAGGAAAGAGCCTCTAGGCCTATCCATGTGGAAGGCTGTTGTCTTACAACTTATTTAGCATCACTTCAGAGTGGGCCGATATCTGGAGGAGTTAGCTCTGTAATGACTGCAGACTTCCAGCCCATTGTGGCCAGTACTTTCTATTCTCAGGCCTCCTGAATACTTTGGGAATAATTTTAAGATCTACAGATTTGTAACCATGACCTGCTGTCAGATGAAGCCAGTGAAGCGCCATGCCCGTAGGTAGAACAGCCCCTTGCAAAGCTATCAGATGCAAAGCTAAAAAATGCACAAGCAGAGGCAGGGTACTACACGTAGGATGCTTTGCTGGCAGAAGGTCTCAAGTGATGGACTTCAGAGGCCGTGACAATGTCAATACCTCAGCATAACAGACTCATCACTTGGGATGGTGGCAGCTGCTGTGACAACAACCTGGTTATCAGTTTTCTGGCATGACATGTAGCTTTGGGCAGCTTGTCTTGTTTCTTCACCTTGACAGATTCTATGACTTTTCCTGACATCCCTTTGTTGACAATTAAAATATTACTAGCATCATGAGCTAGAGAGTTATAACAATCACCAGGATCTCAAGGAAAGGAGAGCTTCTTAGAATCCATTACCTTGTGTGGCAGGGAGAGGGGTGGCTCTGACTCTCCAGAAACACTGACAGCCAAGGGCACATCTGGGCTGAGCTGAAACACTCCCTACAGGCAAGCCTTCAGAATCTGTGGGCTGTTCCCACCAAACAATGATGTGAAGACCACAAGGCATCAAAGACTTTGAGGTGAGCCACTTCCATTTCCAGACACCCACGTGAACCGAGCTCCACACATCATGTGAATGACCGTTCAAGGCCAAGGTTTCTTTTCTTTCCCTCCTCCATCTTCAGCTCTCCCAACTGCATCCTCAGGCCCCCTTTCCAGAATCTAAAAGGTCGTGAGGCCTTGCAGATGAATTACTGTGAGATATTCATATCTGGGGGGAGTCCCCCTCACCTCCTGTCTCTTTCCCCTGCCCTCCACTTTCAGCAATTTACAGGCACCAAGAAAAACGATAAGACATTTATTGAGTCATCTACAGCAGTTTGACATCCTTAAAATCCCAGACAAGGTGTGAGCACAGCGTTAATGGAGACAGCAGTAGCAGTGAGGTCCGTGGGGTTTATCTTTATTGTGGGAGATTAAACCCAGACTGGTCCAGCTCCCACAAGTGAACCTGGAACCACATCTGGAGTACCAGGGGCTGAGCCACCCCAGCCCTGACAGACGCTAAGCCTCAGAAGACAGACAGCAGACAGAACACACATGGCTGAGTACAGACACAGCACAGGACCAGGAGTTCAGGGAGGGGAGAAAAAATGGGCATTTGGCTCACTTGAGGAGTGTCCCATACCACTGAAGGATTCCTAGGCAGACAGCACGGAGCTGCTCATAGCAAAGTTCTTCTCATCCTTACCTTCAAATCACACTAAACAGTGATGATGGTAAAGCTGGGATTTGATGTCCACCAGAGCCCTGTGGCCTCATCCTCACTCTCATGCTGGTGGTTTTTACAAATGAGTTAACCCAAAAGGGCTCAAAGCAGTAGACGGGCTACAAAGGGAGATACCTTTCAGGGTCTTCACTCTAAGAATGAGTGCACAGAGGTGCTGTTTTCAGAGCTTGTAGACTCACAGAGAGCATTTTACCTCCACCTCATCCCTAGCTAGAGGGTAGATGATGGTGTAAGCACAACCACCTCACTGAAGAGCAGGGATTGAGGGTAAAGGGTATGGAGCCCCAGAACAGATCGAGACGGCCAAGTTTGCTAGTAGGTATCCTTATACCAGCCAACTCTGCTGCTTCCCTGCACTGCACTGTGGACTCCTGGCTTTCTGCAGGTACAGCCACTTCTGCAAAGGGTACACTGTATTCCACAGCTGCTTGGAGTGTTACACCTGGCTCATACACAGGGCTGCGCAATACCAGTACAATTCAATGTAATGCCATTCAAACACAGGCTAGGCCCACCTGTTTCCTCAGGAGCTGGTTTCCTAGGCTCAAGTGAAATTTGCAGTATCAGAGGACTTGTTGTCTTCTCTTGGATGGGGGCAAAGAGTACTCACGGAATTAAAAAGAGAGTCCCTTGCAGCTTTCCCTCCAAGGAAGAAAGGATACAGACCAAACAGCAGAGGCCCTGGTACTGGGCAACAGGTGCAGGGTTATTTCCACCACCCAGCCCTGACCCAGCCCCATCCCAGCTCCCCAGAAAAGTCAGCTTGGAGAAGATGAGGGATAGGAAAGGAGCATGTCAGGGAGGACCTCCTCGCTGTACACTCAGCAGTCAGATCTTCAACATGGTGCATACTGAGGCTCAAAGCTGCAGCGCCTCTAAATCCTTCTGGCTTCCTGACAGCCTACACATTCCTCATATGGAATACCATGTTCTGAGGACAACATCCTCTCCTGACACTTCCTGCTTACCCTGTAGCCGGACAGCTATGACAGGAGATAAGGACAGGGAAGTCCTCATCCCCAAAACAGGATAGCCCATTTGGCCTTTAAGGTTTCCTAAAACAAGACCTCACTTCCCAGGAGTGACCTTCCACCAGCTGAGTGCCCCTTAACTCTGCTATGTTCCTACTCCAGGTTTCCAAACCCATGAAGCCCTTTTCACCTACCAGACAGGATTTCCTTAGCATTTTTCCTTCTCTGGGTCCAGGCTATATTACTGCAAGCCTTGCCTGGGGCCCATTCCAAGAAAAGATGGTTGGTGTTTAGACAGAACCGCAGAGATACACTGGGATACACACAAATCAAGAAGTCTTATTGCTTACACTATGTAAGAGGGTCAAAGGGGAAGGGCTTTACCCAGCCTTGTGCTGTCCCTTCACTGCCTGCGGCCTGAGAGCCAGACCCTCATGGAACATGAAGGATCCTTCAGGTGCACCTGCTCACACAACTAACAAAAAGATTCCTTCAGACAGAGAAACAAAGCAACAAGAACCAGGAAGTTCTCGGAGGACACAGGCCTAGGGCTCAGGAAGCAGTGGGCCTCAGGTTATCCGGTTTTTGCTGTTTTGCACTAATACAACTAGAAAGTCACAGTTTCTCCTTCCACAGTGAAGCAGACCCACTGGTGGGGGTGATGACAAGTGAATGGGGTTCATAGCCCAAGGGTTACACCTCAGATGGAGAATGTCACAGGCAATCTGTCCCTGCCTAGCACAGAGGGCTAGTTCTGCACATCATGCCTGAGATCCCATTCAAATGTCCATGGCCTGAGCTTCCCTCTGCTCTATCAGTTTTGGATACCATGTGGCATCCAAACGGGAAAATAAACAGAATAGCATTCCCCTCAATACACACATGTACACTCAAGTGTGCGAGTGCGTGCACACATGCGCACACTCATGCACACACATACGCGCACACACACACACCTTAGATGATTTTCACACGGCTACATCTCTGTTTACCTGCCTTACTTTTTAACAAATGCAGAACCTGGAAAAGCACTAGAAACCACCTCACTTCATAAAGAAGGAAGTTGTGGCCCAGCACAGGGCACATTGTGTTCAGGAATTCTGAACTGAGGCTTCTTCTAAGCAACTCAGGCTCTCTAGAAGTGCCCACAGTGCAAGGGGATCAACTGATTCTTGTTTGGCTGATAACCTGGTTCTCAGAGCAGGGGAACGGATGGCAGGGAGAGATAAGGTAAGGGGAAGAGCCAGTGGGTACTCAGTGGCTGGCCCAAGCCACTAAATGGTTCTGGGGAAGAACACGGAGGCCCTTTCTCTTTCCAGCTTTGCCAAAGACCCAAGAACTAACTTCACTGGTCAAGAACACAGAACACATCTCTAAAGCGTATCAACCTGAACCTTCTCCAGTCTTTCTAATGGCTCCTCCAGAAGCACTGTCTCAGATCTCCTAGAATTCCATCTACTTAATACAACAGCAAGCAAGGCCTCATCCCACACTCCCCATGCAGTCCAGAGCACAATCATGAACAGGTCCAGAGGCAGAGATGAGAACAAAGCATTCCATGGAATGAGCTGGGCCCAATGGCCCCATGGCACTACTTTTTTCTCCTCTACCTTCCGAAATCTGGGTGTGGCCTTATTTTAAAGTCTTAAGTTATGGCTGTGCAACTTGCATCTGGAGAGCCAAGATGGGCACTGGGGGAGCTGCCACCACTGCCTCCGCCAGCAGCTTCTGTCCATGCACATAATACACACAGTATCACCTCCAAACACCCTAAGAGGCCCCACCAGTGATTTGAATGTCAAGGGCATGTGGAGGAAGTCTTGCAGACAAATCTGAGTTTAGTAATTGAGTCCAGGCTGGGGGTGGCAGGTAGGATTCCTTGTAATCAGTAGTGGTGAGGCTGTTGGGGGGGCCCTGGACCCAGGACTTGGCTCATGGAAATTGAAAATTTCTTCAGAACTCATTGATTTCACTGCAAGGTGGCTGGTCAATTCTAGACATGGCTTTGATTTATGAGAAAGAGGAGAGGGAGAGTAAGGGCTTTCTGGGGTGGTTGTGGCTGGAGAATAGCTTCTTCAGACCATCCGTTGTGGGCAGGAAGTACAGAAATAAAGCCACCACATGATCCAGTCTTGAGTCCGGGGCACAGCCATGGATGTGGTGAGATCTTCAGCTGTCCCATCTCCTTCCCAATTGAATCTGCATTTCTGGCTCTCAGCTCTTAGAACAAATGAAAAGCACCAGAACTTTCTCTGACCCTCACCCCACCTCAATGTAAGTCTTTGACTGAAAGAGCCCTGGAGCCTTCCCATCATCCAGGCACACAGGAGCTGAGCACCTGAACAACTTAGATGTCAGGTAAGCAAAAGAAGCCTCAAGTTGACCTGCTCCGAAGGATGCTCAGGATACTGAGCTGCATCCCTGGCCAACTGCAGTACTTGGTACAGGCTGAGAAGGGTCCACATCCAAGGTCAATTTGCTGAAAGGCTACTGGGGTGGGCACTACCCCAGCCTCTCCAAGACAGGCATGTTTCAGCCTCGGCTCACAAGGCCATTTACCTGGGATCAGGCCATCACTGAGGCTGGCCTTGACACAGTAGGTCGAGCTGGGGCCTGGCAGAGGTGAGCAGGGGCATTGGTTGGGGGGAGAGAAGGGGCAACTTTCCAAATCTGAGGTGTATTTACATGTCAAATTGGGCTCAGTGGACCACAGTAGGTGGGACCCAAACAGGAGGAGCAATATCAGCCTATACCCTATCTCTCTCTTCCCCTTTGGGGAGGAGCCCAGCTTCCTACCCAGGACCTGCCCAAGGAAAGGGGAGAGGCACAAACATGCTCAGGCACTGGCCCGCAGCCCCAGCCTGTGCAGAAGAAGAAAGGAGACAGGGCTCAGGTGGCCAAGTTGTCGGCCGGGAGGCTGGACATGCGGAGCTGGGAGCTGCTCTTGCTCAGGATGGACAGCTGGGTCCCCCCATTCACTCCACTGCTGGCCAGGGATGGGTGTCGGTGTTTGAAGTCCATGGTGAAGTAACGGTTCACCTTCCAGCTCCTCCATTTCCTCTTAATCTCTGCCTGTACCTGCAAAGAGCAACATGCACGTGGCTTCCCAGTATCTTCCATGACCTGGCCTGGCACTTTACCAGCTGCCATCACAACTGCCCACCCACCTCCCACTCCCCAGCTGTATCCTGTAGCTTTTTACTAGTCTGTCTTGGCAAAGTTCCTGTTGATTGGGCCTCTCAGAGATCAGCCATTTAGAATTTTCAAGAAGTCTTTCCTAGCAACCTCTTGAAGCATATGGATCAAATAAAGATCCTCACCCTTGTTTACCATTGTGGGACGCATATAAGATTTACTCAGATAGCTTGAGATATCCCAGGTGTCTAAAGCCTATGAATGGTGATATCAACATCTCTGAATAAGACCTAGAAATCCACAGCTTTGGATGCTTCCAAGATGAAAAGACTTCTGCGACTACAAATTATAAAAGAGTCCACGCCTCTTGGCAACCCCCTCCCCTGCCATGTAGCTCTCCATATAGTAAATGATGGTCATGCCAAGAAAGCTTCAGCCACCATATGTTACTACAGCCAAACCTTTATGCAGTACACAAGCTACATAACTAGAAGCAACACCCGTGCCCAATTTCCCCACTTCGTGCTTCCACTCCCTTGGCAAACTCCTACCCAGCTGCCCATACTCCCACATCTTGGCTCCGCCAGGATCTTTAAGCAAGGCTCTCTCTGGGCTCTCTTGATCTGATCTGTAATATCCTGATCTTTACTATAGGTTGACCTTCTGATCATGCAGGCTAGTTGTCTTAAGCCTTAGATGCCAATAAGAGGAAGAGTCTGCTGAGGCCAAGATCTAGGTGTGAAGACCAGAACCTCAGGGCAAATGCTTTTCTTCACTGAGCCAGTTCCTCACCACTTCCCAGGAACCTCTATCCCAGGCTCTTCTCCAGAATGTTACTCAAACAGGCTAGAGAGGGAGCCCCGAAAGATAGCTCTGGAAATGACACACCTCTGGAAGGTTCCAGGTTTCTCCTTAGGCTCTCTTCCAAATTCTCATAGGCTCTGTTCTAGCAGGGATAGATAGGCAGGCTGGGTACTGTGGTTCAGCAGCATGGCCCACCACAGCCTGATGACCGATAGGTACTCACTCCTACCCACTAGGGCATGCTTTCTGGAGAAGATGTGTCCTGGAGTTGCGTTCTCAGCAGATATGGTGCCGTCACTATATCTGTACCCTATCTACCCTGACAGCAGTTATAGCCTTAATCAGCAGAAGTGGAGTGAGTCTGGAAGCGGTGGGAGATAGCAGGAGATGTTGGTACCATGTAACACTGGCAGCTAAGTCACTGACTCCCTATCCTCAGTACTGGCAACCTGGAAGACCCCATCCGACGAATCTGCTCCCATTCTCTCCGCAACGAACCCCACCTGTACTGAGAGAAAGGAAAATAGTCAAACTGTGTCTTACCTCCCCATTCAGGAAGCAGTAGAGTACAGCCACCACAAAGCCCTGGGGAGAGAACAAACAACCATAAGCTGACCAGCAAGAGACCCCCCCTGCCCCCAGACACACTGTGGGCATGTGGGAGGAATAGAACTGGTAAAGATACCAGAAAGAAGAAAACACCACAGTCTAGACAGGGTCTACCTGCCCAAGGCTCTAAGGTAAGGCTGAGTATGCCATGTTCCACAAAGGAACATGAAGCCAAATGGCTGATAGACCCATTCCCACTCATAAACACCTTATCTTGGATCTCACGATCACTTAGACAAACACTTGCCATCGCCAAAGACTATCTTCATCCTATTTCCTGGGGAGGTTCTCCCCCTTTCTAGAGGAAGCCACTGGTGTACAGGCTCCTGGGAGCAGGACTTCTTCAAAACAGAACAGACATATACCCTCTTTACCCATCACCACTCCCTCCTCTGCCCTCCCTTGGCGAGCTGCTTCTATACACAACACCGTAAAGCAAAGTACATGTGGTAAATACTTGACAGCATGTGAATTTAGCTCTTCTACACTAAACAAAGCAACCTTTTCCTGAATGCTGAAAACCAGGTCTGTAGCACCTCAGTGCCTTGGGCTGTTGTTTAAAAATGCCAGAGGAACAATGGTTGGAATACGCCAGTAAACATAAAGATGGGAGCCTTGCAATTTCTAGGTCAGGTTCATCTCTAAGACTCTCAGTCTCATCAGAGTGAGAATGTGAACCCAGGAAAACAGCTTTGAGTTAAAATCCAAGTCAATCGCACAGAGTATTTTCTGACCATCAAGCTCAAGTGCTAATTTAAACAAGTGAGAGGACACTCCCCTTTACAACCCACTACCACTGCTTCATTCACTTCCTAGCTGCGAGGCACACACTTCCTTATAGCCACCTACTCTTTCCTGCTTATAGCTCGCTCATTTTTCTGGTCCTCCTCTTGCCCTGCACCCATGTACCCATTTATTTAAGGATCTGCCCAGGCACCTCCAGCCCATTCATTTCTCTGTGTCCGGCCCTATATCCAGATCCCCTATGCCAGGGTGGATAAGACAGAACTCCTGTCCTCATGTCGCTGGAGTATGTGGCTGACGTCAGGATGTGGACATAGCACAGGATCCTAAAGCCTGGGCTTTATGGAGAGATTTCATCTCAAGTCACTCAGGGTTCCTGGATCAGGATCCCCAGGCACAGTAAGTGACATCCAGACTTTGTTACCTCTTCTTACAACAGCAGACAGGACTATAGAGGACATCTGCTCTAGTGCTCATGCCAGAGACAAACCCTGAGGTTAGAAGTCAGGGTTTACAAGGTTACAGGGGTGGCAGCAGGTCAGAGGTCAGGGCTTAGCTTCCAACAAACTATGCCCTCTGCATACACCATGCCTACCTGGAAGGAGCCCAGCCCAAGCTCAAACACAAGTCTTTCCCTCTTGCTGACATTCTCTGGAGAAAAGGCGAATACTGTGTAGTGGATTCCAAAGAGTGGGATCAGCAGCAGGGTGGAGCGGGCCAGCCGTCTGTCAGGAAAAAGCAAACATCTGTTCTGGGGACTGCAGGGCTTGGGAGCATGGAGGGCAGAGGGCCTGTCATCAGTCCTAGCTACCCTTCAGTGCTCCTGTTCACAGACTGCTTGGCATTCTTTACTGGTGCAGGGAGCTTAGGAGCGAGAGAGCCAACTAGTACCCGGGATTCCTAGAATGCTGTATATGGGGCTTCCCCAGTCTGCAGGGCACCTAGTTGGTATCCTGCAGGACTACTGAAAATGTTCCATGTATAGGGATCCCTTGAGGAATGTGTAAAGTTAGAGGAAAACTCAGGATAGTATTCCAGAGTATTGAGCCAAAGCAAACCTATCCTGTCTCAGAAGGAAGCAACATGAACTCAAAAATAGCTCTCCTAAGACCCATGGGAGTAGGACTCTTCTGTGTCTGGGTATAGCTAAGGACATTTGGTGTGTTGCTGACAACCAGGAGGGAGGGTCCTAAGAGGGCCAAAGAAGAACTTGGAAGGGTTTCAAGGAAGGACTTGATGACTGAGCAGAAATTCTGCCTACACAGGAGAGAGCTGCTGCCCCAGAAACTGAGTCAGTGGATGGGAAGGATGTCTACCCCGAGAATGGGACATCTCGGCAAGAGAGCCCACCAGTTCTTCTAGGATCCTCTCTTGCTCTTAGCTCTTGGGGTAGAGCCAAGAGTAGGGTAGGACCCTATATAACAGTACAGAGGCAGATGTCCACTGTGTACAGTGAGGACATCAGGTACACATGGGCTGGGAATGCTGCTCCAGAGGGAGTCAATTATTACAGGGGCTTCCCAGAGTGGGACCTCATTTCTGCCCTTCCCAGGACACTGGCTCCCTGTAGCCTCCCCTGAAGAGCCAAGCTCTCCTCTCTAGATGTTTTCCCTCAGCTGTACCCAGCCCCCCTGGGACCATCAGCTTCACCATATCTTCTCACAGTTGAACCCTCAAACATGGACAGTATATATAAAGGTAACCATTTGACTGGGAGCAAGTCTACCATGTGCCCCTCATCTCCCACTCCGAGTCTTTCTGGGAGAAAACATTCCATTGAACACTGGAATCCAGATGTCTAGGAAAGCCAAGTCACTAACTTCTGTATAAGTCCCTTGATGTCCTGGCTTGTATTAGAGGGAAGACAAGGAGGAGGAGGGAGAGGAACAGAGAGCAGTGTGGGGAGGAGGGGAGGGAATGAGCTTGAGGTGACCTTTAGAAGGTTCAGCCCAGAAAGGAGAAACAATTGTGGACCCTACAATTGTGGGTCTCACACACCTCTCCTTGCTCAAAGGCAGCACATTCTAGTCACTGAGGGTCCCTAGACCAGGACAGGGCCAGTGGGATCTGAGTGAGTCCCTGCAATGAGCCCACATGGGTTCCTAGCAGTTTGTCCTCGTTGCTCTCCATACCTAGTGGCCCTGAAGAAGGCCCCTCTTTTATCTGTTAGGTCTCATAGAAAATATCTTCAGGCACATAGTCAACACCGGAAATGCCTGTTCTATGGAAGAGCAACAGAACTACACAGGCACACAAGCTAGAATCCTTTAAACTCAACATTTCCCTGGCAGCAGGTCCCTCTTGCCTCTCGGTGCCCAGGATGTGGCCCAGAAAGCAGCAGGGTATGTCTGGAGATAGAATGGGGGCTGGAAGAGCTGAAAGAGGTGCTTAGAAAAGTCTATGGATGGGGGTTGTGTTGGGTCCTGGAGCAGGTGAGGGCCCTGCTCTCCTCCCTCTGCTTCCCCTCTACAGTGCACCCATTCCAGGGTCTTGCTCAAGCAGAGGAAAACAGAACCTGGGTACCAAATGCCAAGCCTCTTTAGTGTTCTAGTGGCATTAAATTTCTTGGGTCCAGGGACAGTGCCAGACCCTTTCCAGCCACAGGACAGATGTGGATCTGAATAGAGTGTTTCCCGGGGTGCAGCTCAAGAGCAGTATCTGCCCTCTCACAGCTCCAATATTGTTCTGGTATAGGCAGAGATGGCAGCCAGGGATACCTCAGGGGCCATTCATTGGCAGACAGGGAGTGGTGACAGATGAGAAGGATTCATGAACCCAGTGTGTGGGACCTGTGGACCTTTGAGGTGATAATCCTTGAACTGTGACTAACCCAGAGAGCCCATGACACCGCCTCTACCTCTGTTCTCCTGTCCCAAAGAGCCATCAGGAGGAAGAAGAGTCCTACAATCCCAAGAAGATCAGAACTACCCAAACTATCAGTGGGTTTCCTAGAAGGCCACACATCCTACTCTGTGGGTGTCATAGGTGACCTAAGGTGTGGTTCTTAGGATTCTCTAGGTTCCTGTCCTTGCTTTCCCAGCCAGGTGACTTACTCTACCATGTGAAGCTCCAGTTTCCACATCTATAGAATAGAGACAGTGTAAGGAGCCACCTTAGAGGATCCCTGTGGAGACTGAGCTTTAGCCAAGTTGCACACAACGTGCTCAGCACATGGTGAGCTCATCCCAGCTCTGAGCTTTTACAGTTTTGCAGCTGCCAAGACTAAAGCCCAGAGAAGTGGGGGCCTGAGGAAGGACACACTTCTGTCAGTAGCCATTAACTGCTGATTATGGAGTGAGGTAGGCATCAGTAGCCCCCAAGTCAAGATGTTCCAGCAATGCCACAGCTCCAGTACCCACATGCCTTCCAGCCCCACCCACAAGACTGCAAAGAACTCACAAGACACATATCAACATGCAACAGCCAGGAATAGGGTAGGCTGGGAGGCTCAGGGCAGCTCTCCACACTCCTCCAGCCAAGCAGAACACAAGTACAAGGCAGTGGCAGCAACAGCAACATGCAAATCCCCCACCCCTCCAGGACACCCGGCCACAGCCACGGCCACACACACTT
>JADRCH010000087.1:1800953-1978453 GCA_019843965.1 Rhynchomys soricoides | reverse complement strand
GTTTGCTAGGTGGGCTCTCCTGAAATGGAAGACAGAGATCTCTGGTGGTCAATGGGAGTAGCTGGCCTGTGGGAATTTAGCTAGTGGCTGGTGCAGAGCCCCATCCACAGTTCAGGAAGCCTTGGCTTCCAGGCCCAGCTCTGGCATGGCTTCTCTTCATCTGTAGGAAGGGTCTCAGCTCTAATGTCTATTCCTGGTGATTTGACACATGGTTTCTACAGAGCCTTTTATGTGAAGGACTGGCTGGATTGCAGCCCCAGTAAACATCCAGTAGGGTAGTAGGCAGACACTTGTCCATGCCCTGTGCAGAAAGAATTCCCATCTTCTCCACCTTGGACCCTAGGAATTCATGTAATACTCCTTCCTTGGCAGTCTTTAAAACATAGTGGTTTCCTGATGCTAACTACACTCACCTGCACCTTCAGAACTCTGCCCAGTCTACAGGAAGCATTTCTCAGAAATAGCATCCCTGCTGGAGTATGGCTCAATACCACTTCCTCCTCCAACAGGGCGGCAGAATGAGCCTGGGCTCCCAGAGGGGGTCCACACCAAGCTCAAGTTTTTGTGGTCACTGACTTAGTGGGCAGTTTTCTTTTCCAGGGTTTTTTTCTTGGGGGGGGGGGTATAATAAATTCCCTAAATCACCCCCGACACAACTCTGGGGGCAGATGTTCCTTAACAGGGTGGCACTATGGGGTGCAGGGACTAGACCTGTAGGCAAAGCCCCTTGCTGGACATCCTGACTGAAAGTCTGCATTGCAACACAGAGCCTGTCCATGGAGGTGATGGAGGAGGTTACACATAGGTTTCCCCTCCCCATCTCAGACCTAGGAAGTAGATTCCAATGCCCACCTTCAAGAGTGGAGCAGGTCATGGGCAATAGTAAGAAAGCCAAGCTGTTTGGTGACTGGCCTGAGCTATTCCCTGCTAACTCAGAGTCTCTCAGTCTCCCCCGCCCTCAGCAAGTCCCCACCAGGTCCTTCAAGGCTGAGCCAGGAGCACATTGGTTAACAGTGAACAAACCCTTAGCATCTGAATGGCTGGAACCAACCTACAGGAAAGGGGGTGAATGCTGGTCTGAGGGCACAGGCAGGGGGTCCTCTCGGGCTTTCTTGGGGACTCTCAGCCTTAAATTTGTTCTAGAAACAGAGGAAAAAACCAGAGAGCTATTGTGGGCAGATGAGGAGGAGTTTATAGCAGAATACACACATCTGGGGCCCCAGGCACAGCCCTGGAATCTCCCACCAAACCATGCCCACCCCAGGTTCTCCCTCTTCCCCAGTGCAGGAGCCTCCCCTTAGAGCCAGCTCCCCTAAAGCCCTCGGAGTGGAGTACTTCAATATGGGGGGGGGGGGGAGGGATGGCATCTAGAACCTACAAGAGAAGGACAGCACAAGCCACCTCTGGTGCCCCCTGCCTGCATTGTGGCCACAGCCTAGCTCCTTCCTGCAGGATTCACCAAGTTTCATGGGACACTAGTGTCCTCTACTATAAAAGAGGCTTCTGCTTGGTGATGGCTTGCCCAGCTTCTGTATTGTCTGTGAGCATCAAGTGTGTGCAAGTGTTTTTTACATGCTCTGCAGCTCATGGAGGCTTTGTCATCAAGATCGACATGGTCTCCTTGACCCTGATGACACCAGACATATAGCTGAATCTAACAGGAACAAGCTGATTCCTGGCCCAGTCTTAGCCTTTCCCTAGCTTAACATCGTCCACCTGAGTTTTTAGTCTTTGGGGCTGAAGACTATCATAGGTTTGGTTTTCTCTACCAAATAGCCCTGGCTAGGCCTGTACAGTTTTTACATTAAAGAAGTAAACCAACTAGCTGCTTCTTAAGAGTTTTGGGAAGCATCAAATATAAAAACATAAATACAAACCATGTGCTAATCACAAGTGGCTCTTATCTATGCATTAGGAAGGCCCACTGTTCTTCCCCATCAGACCAGGAGTAATTGTTAATGTCTGGGACAGGGCATTTGAGATGGCAAATGTATGATCAGACTTTCCAGAGCATCCTTATTTACTAAGGCTGAGCCCCTGTGCATGTCTCTACATAGGCAAAGTAGGAGAAGCAGGAGGAATCTTCCCATTCAGCCCAAAGAAGATGGCTCAGAGGCCTTAGAAAACCCAAATCCTACCAGGAAGGGGAGGAGACTCAAGAAGGTTGGCAGTGCTCCGGAGAGAATGAGGCTAACTTAGCTCACCAGTCCCAATTGCAAGAGGTGACAGTCAGTAGAGGAGCCAGTTCACAGGCAAGCAAGAGAAACTGAGGCTGGACACAAAGGCATGACTTCAGCTTCCTACATTGGACAGGAAGGTGGGAGAAGGGAGCAAGGGGGCTGTTTTGTGACTCTGGGACAAGGTTATCTCTCTAGATCAGGGCAAGGAACAGTAGAGCCATTGCCCTACCAAGAAGTCATGGCTTATAGCAAAGAATAACTTCCTACTATATCACAGATTCAGACAGGTTGGTTAAAAAATGAAAACTAAGTAAATAAATAGATAAATAAATAAATGCCAAAAACATAAAACAGGAATGGGGGTGGGCAACAAAATAACCACAACCTTGTCCTTTTTCAATGTTATATCATTCTTGCAGAGGCAGAGAACATAATGCTATACAGTAAAAACCCTGTGCTAACCACCGGCATATGAGGAGTGGTACCCAGTAGTCTAGACCTATACTGATGGACCAAAGGCAGTTCCACTCCCTCTCAAAGGAGCCTTGAGGTGGATCTGGCACTCAGTTTCTTTGCAGAGCTCATTCTCTCCCTAAGAGAATGGCTAGTAGAGCCCTCTGCTTCACTCTCTCTACGGTCCCCCTCATTTTTCTCAGAGAAGCCATGAAGGTTGTGAGCTTCAGGCTGGGTCTCTAAGGAAGCCCCCAGTGATGCTGTGAGAGTCTCATAGCTCCTCTCAGCTACCCTTGACCGCTACTATGCCCTTCAGATCCTCCTCACAGAGCCCATGACCTTTCTCTTTGGCATTAGAAGTGTCTCCACACCCTATAGTCCATTCCTGAGCCCCAACTGGGAGGCAGCAGGAGCTCTGTCTGATTTCAGAACGGGACAGGGCTGGGATTGAGGTAGTCATGTGCTTTTAGGGTAGCCACTGAGAAACAAGTTCTTAGAGCACAAATGTCTGTAAGCATAGCAGAAGCCTTGCACTCTAGCAGTCACAGAGCTGATGCTCTTCTCATAGGGACAAAATTGGGTCAAGGCAGAAAACCAGACAGATACAGAGGAAGACAGAGCTGTCCTGAGGCAAGGTACAGGAATGAGAACCCCCATGCAGTCCCCCTGCTGACTGCCAGGCACTTAGAAGCTTCTGCCCAGTGGATGAGGGGGTGTGGCCTGTCACAGCCATGCCTCCAATCTGCTCATCTTCCCACAGAATCAGCATCCCCAAAGGAAAGCCAGCTTCTAAACAATCAAGGCCTTAGCTACCCCAGGGGATCTGGGGCTCTCCACTGATTTTCCTGACATCATAGAGGTTCTGTCTATCTTTCTCTCTCTTTTCCTTTCCATGCAGTGCCTATGGTAGCTGAGGTGCTCTGGATTGGCTCAGGCCTGGGAGGGCAGTTGTAGTTCACGGCGCTTTAATCAGGAAGAAATCTTGCAATTGCCCATGCTAGATCAACCTGCCAGCAAAGTTCAAGCTTTGTCCTGCCTGTGACCTGATTGCAGGCTATGTGGTCGGAAGTGGCTGTGGCATCCCCACATCCGCATGACATACTTACAAGTAGATGCTGGATTCGTTGCCTCCCATGTCTGGGGACTGCAGCTTCTGTACAAGGATGATGATGATGCCGATGAAAAGCACGAAGTTAACCTGAGGAGTGAAAGAAAGGTAGACTCAAATCTCCGCCCAGCCTGGTACTCCCTAACAGGACCCTCTCCAGCCAGGCAAGTTCCTTTGCAGACTTCTCTGCTTCTCACTGACTCATTACACTCTGGAAATAGAGTGCATGGAGAGTAAAGTCAGGGGGAGAGCACTGTCTGAAGCAGAAAGAAAAAAGAAGGTGGTGGAAAAGAGGTGACAGCACAGGTGACCCCAAGCTCAGCCCGGTGGTGCTGATGCAGGCCTGCAATCCCAGCACTCGAAGGAGGAATGGGCTTTCCAGAGAAGCCTTGGATGTACAGCAAGACCCTGTCTCAGATAAAGAGGTGGGGTAGGGATGGAGAGGGAAAGTTCATGTTCAGAGTGGTAGAATGCAGGGAAGCAGCCACAGCATTCACAATTAGAGGGCTGCCTGGGAACAGCAACAGCAGCCTGTGCCGTCAGGGACAGATGCTTTCCCAAACAAAGTGGGAAGCTGCGTGTGCACTGGGAAAGGAGGAAAGAAGGCTACAAATAAATGCAGAGGAGGTAAAACAAGAAGACTGCGTGGCACAGCAACATCTCTGGGCCAGAGCCAACATCGCCCTCAAGGAAAGAACAACACGATTCTTTAAAAACAATAACAGCTACTGAGAACAACTCAGCTACCAAAAGCTGAGGAATGATCGGAGTGATCATCTTCAAGTTTAATATAAGAAGGAAACTGATGCAGGTAAAAAGTCACGAGAAAGAAACTGGAAGCCATAGCAGACTTGATGAAAAAAGCCCCTGTTTGCTCTTTTCTTTGTTTCCCGGATCAGTTAGAACAACGAAACACACCCCTGCCCTGCCACACTTGTTCCTGCTTCTGCCGCTGTCTAATTAATGCTGGAATTAACTCAGCAAATACTGCCAAGGAGAAAGTACAATTAAATATCTAGGGGTGAGGAAAAGGACAAGACAAGAGATAAACAGGCTATTTCAAATCATGAGAGACTGTTGACCAAAACCAGAAAACTAAACTGAGCAAGAACAAGATCAGCTTCCCCAAAGGAAAGCCACCCTCCAAACTACCAGTAAGAAGAGCAATGGCATCAGCGGGACATTTAAGCCTCATCAAAAGTCTGTGTGGCACAAAGCACCAGGCCCAGGTAATCTTACCAACTTGTAAAGAAAAGGCAGCTTCCCTGACGTGGAATTTGTTTCAAAGTATACAAACACAATGTCTCAAAGATCCTACTTCAAAAACCAAAGAGGGCGCAGAGGGATAGCTTAGCCAGTAAAGCCTTACAAGAATGAGGACTGACTGTGATTCCCAGAGACTCAGGTTTAGAAATGGGCAAAAGATAGTTGTGGCAGCATGTGCTTGTAATCCCAGGGCTGAAGAGGCAGAGACAGGTAGATCCTGGACTGGATTCCAAGCCAGTGAGAAACCCTTCCAAAAAATCCAAATGGGTCAAATTCTAAAGAATAATACTAGAGATTGGTCTCTGACCTATACATACAGAGAGAGAGAGAGAGAGAGAGAACAGACAAAGAATGGGGGGCAGGAAAAGGAAGATCATGAGTCTGAGGCTAGCCTTGGCTATGTAGTGTGACACTGTTTCAAAAGGCAAAACAAAACAAAAGCCATGCAGGAACACAAAATAAGCCCACAGAGACATTTAGTATACATGGTAAACAGTGAAAAACCTTTAAGCAAAATGTTAACAAATAGAAGAAGTTGGTGGTACATGGAAAGCAGGCAGATCATGCCCACAAAGATCTCACCCTAAGAATACAAAGAAATGCACTGTTATTTCTTATACTAACATGAAAACAACAGGCTCCACCATCCCTGAGAGACTGGCAAACAATTAGCAATAGAAATATCATCATAGACATGTGAGCACAGGAAGTGAGCCTCTTGCTCCCTGTCCTTAGCCATGTGAACAGTAAGTGCACACACTGTGCCTCAGAATCTTATTCCTAGCGATTTATCCCTAAGACATAACCACACATGCTCAAAGCCAGGTAAACACATCCACAGCACTAGAGAAAAACTGAAATAGTACATTGATGCTATTCTGTCATAAGAGCATGATCTCTTCAGCACATCTGATAAAATGAAATACCCGTGCTTAGTTTTATAACAACACACACAAAAGCCAACCAGGAAGAGAAACTTGCCCAATTGCATGCAAGACAACTGCCAAAAACCAGAGTAAACATTGTCCTCCATAAAAACAAGGAATAAAAGGAACAAACACTGGGAAAGATGGGCACAGGCTGTTTTCATTTACAGGTTACATAATTTTCTATGTAGAAATCCCATGTGAACCAAATAAAAAAGGGATTAAACTCTTAAGAGAATTCAAAAATGTAACTAAGCCAAGAAGTCACAAAAACTGATCGCTTCCCTGTATGGTACCAATACCCCACCAGATAATACAGGGAAGGAAAGAACTCTAGACTCAACCAGGGCCTAGGCTGAAGAACATCTCAGAGAAGCAAAATGGCAGCAAGAAAAACTAGACAGACAGGCTATTTTGCTGGATTCTGGGAAAAAAAAATTTTCCTCCAAATTGGTATATAATTCAATGCAGATCTCCACCGAACCTTCTCTTATAAGATAAAAGTTAAGTCACTTCTTGTTCAAAAGTCTACCTGACTAAGTGACATCCAAACAAACAGAACAAATAAGTATATGTGTATATAACATGGTAAAACATACAGAGTCACAGTAACCGGCATAGCCCCCTGGGCAGACATATTAGTAGCAGGAAAGAGGGTATCCAGCCCACAGTGTGTACATGTTTGTGATAAATAACTTTTCAGCATATAAGATTCTGTAAAGTGACTGAGAATAGGAAATTTGCAGCCATCAAAAATAGAAATGTAAAAAAAAAAAATAGCATTTTAGTAAAAGCAAAGATTTAATAGAACCTTTCTTAAAGATACATCATGATAATCTAAACCACAACAGTGCGTGAAGGAATCAAGAGGAGATTTGTATAACTCACGCTGATGGAAATCCTCCATAAATAAGAAATAAGACTGACAATCAGAGAGGGGAAGCCCAAGGATCCCAGTGCAGGGAAGTCATCCTGCCCCAGGAACGTGACAAAGTATGGAAGAGGTGTCACTGCTCCTCAGCTGATCAAAAGACAATCTGCTAGAGGACATAGCAAAAGTTCACAGGAATGTCATAAGCATAAGCCACCAAAATGCTGTTTAGCCATAAGTGCTCAGACTCACAACCAACACAGAGAAACAGATGCTTTCAGGAGCCACCCTCCCCCTCCACAGGACCATACACCATCAAATGACTGCAGGTACTGAGAGTGGCTGGGGAATGGACTCACCTTTCCAAAGGAGATGTGAACTGTTAAAGCACATTTACGAAATGCTAAAAGATCTGAAATGTTAAATCCATACCCGTTTGACCAGCAATTCCACTTCTAGAGATTTATTTTAAAGAAAGAAATTTACAACTGCTCAGAAGTATGCATGAAATTATTCCTAGTAGCAGCACCTTCCATAAAGATTAAAAACGGAATAACAGGCTTGTCCAGCACTACAAGAATAACTGAATGATTTGTGTGCCAGTGCTACAGAATATAATACAGCTGTGACAAAGTCCCTTTCTTTCCCCTCTCTCTGTGCTCTCTGCCCACTCTGCCTCCCTCTTTGCCACAAAGACACTCACCATTATAGAGCCAACCACAGGGCCTTTGATCACCCACCACAGAGCTGTGCTGTCATTCATATCCCAGCATCTGAAAGATAGGCAAAGAGGAGAAATCATAACAGACCTTGCAGAGCAGCACATGACTAGCTGGGTGCCTGCCCTTATCACTCTCTGTGTACCCCTGACCAGGGAAATCTGGAGGTAGAGGTAGGCTGGCTAGAAGACCCCTCACCCAAGGCTTGCTTGTTCTCTCTGTTCCTGTCATGGCAGAGACTGGAGCCCAAGAATCAGGGTCATAGTAGGATCCTGGGAAAGGACATGTCTCTCAGACAGATCTGGGTCCTTGGGGTTGAGAGTGACCTCACCCTCAGCATTCTTCCTCCCGTCCTCCAAAGGATACCATATGTTCAGAGCTTAACCAAAACTGCTCCAAAGTAGATGGGCTCAGAAATGGACTTCAGAAATTTACCCATTCTCTTGCTGGATTGTCAATCTAGACAAGGCTAACCACAAGGGGTAAAGGCTGAGGAAGGGCCTGGGACCAGGCTTTGGTCTGGGGCTGAGACAGGACTGATCACATGGGGTGAGGACTCAGGTGATACCCAAGGCTGCACTTTGGTCGGAGCAACACATTGGGGAGTTCACGTGAAGCCAGGCAGGCACTGAAACCCATGCATAAAATAGACTGTACTACAGCCAGATTCTCTGGTTGTACTTACCCTGCATCATCAAAGTAGAGCCTCAGCACAGCCCACACAGTTACACACACAGTAGGTGTCCCTGGAGAGCAAGAAGAGGAAGCCCAATTTGTCTTGGGGTTCCTGGGGACCCTATTATCCCTCGTACTCCAGCTTCTTCCCATACTTTCCATCCCCCCAGCTTCAGACCATCTGCTCTCCTAACATGATTCCTGAGTATAACTCTCCCTCAGAAAATGAGGTCCCACAAAAACAAAGTTAAAAAAGTGAGGATTCTAGGAATTAACAAGCCCACAGCCTAGTGAGGGCTCCATTATCTGATGCTCCTTAAGTCTGGGACCAATGACACAGCTGACCAAGTGGTCTGAGCCCATCCAGACTCAGCCAGTGACCTACCCCAGCCAATGATGGTGTACCAGTAGAAATATCTCCTCTCAGGGAAGAAGGTCTCCACCAGAAGTGTAAAGAGGTACAGGCCTTCAATGAACAGCCAGAAGTAGTTGGACACCACACAGTAGTGGAAGAAAACCATGACAGCTTTGCATTCCACCTACAGAGACAACCAGAGAGGAAAGTTGAGCTCCATGCCCTGTGCCCAGGGAAATCCTGAAATCCAGCTCTACAGGATGAGCTGGCATCCTCAGCCTCAGGTATCTCAAAGCCTAAAATTGTAGGCATTCTCCACAGGAGACTGCTTACAAAACGAGGATCTGGAACACATCGAAGGTGGAGACACATACCTTGGCCCTGGAAAATCTCTTCTCAAACATGTCCTCCTTAGTGAAGCCCCCAAGGCTAATCTGTTCTTATCCCAGCATATCAAAGGCCAGTCTTCTGCATATACCTTCTTCACACATCTGTGCTTGGGAAGGCACTGACAAAGATCCTGGCCAGCTGGCACACAGAATGCCAAATGACTGGTAACATGCCAAGGGACTAGCTAATCCCTGTCTGAGCCTCATTCTCACCTGACCTTCTGGCCCAAGAACGAGGCTGAGGGCCTGGCTGTGTTTTGTATTGGAGTGAGATTATACACTAGCTACAGTAACCATAACTCCTGAATCTTCACATGACCTGGGATAAGACCTTCACCTGCAGGGACACATTCCCTGCAGGATGTTAGCAGGGCAGGGTCCTGGGGTACTGGGCTGCTTGGCTCACTTACTGTGGAAACAAAGCAGTGACTGCTGTCTTGCTCGGCGTACAAGATCCAGTCTTTGATGAAGACGGAGATAGCCCTCAGCATGAAGGATACAAACAGGTTCATATGGATGAAGTTTCGGGTGCAGTGCAGCTTCCTACATGGACCAGGATGGGGAGGCCGTGAGTTCACAGTACTTCACACCCTCAGGGTGGGGCTGCTCTGGGCCTACTAATGGCTTATCTTAGTGGGGTCTTCTCCCAGACCACCCTCTTCCCCAACCTCGCTAATCCTCTGCCTTCCCCACCTTGGTCATCCACTGGCCAGACTTCTCCCTCCTGTAGCCTCTCTACCTAGACAAGGAAGATGAAAGCAAGCAAGCAAAGGAAATTTCTGGAAGGGATTGTGCCTGACCGTGGGTCCTGGACATATGAGTTGCCCTCTCAGGCCACATTCCCATCTGCTCTTCTAGGGACAAGGCCTGCCTTCCAAGGTACTTTCCAGGGATGATTGGATAAACAATTCTGGCTCTACCCTACTGGGCTCTCACCGGAATCGGCACAAGATGACCATGGCAGTGGTGAGGGTGACGAGGGAGGTGCTGTAGCCGACTGTGTAGAGGGCCTTCACCGACAGGTAGTAATAATCCTGGAGCAGGGCACAGGACATGCAGGGCTCTGCTTGGGACCAGTCACTGCCCCCCTAGGACCCACACCCAGTGTCCCAGACCAGGCCCTTGAGCCCAACATCTCCCCCCTCTCTGCCATCACTCCACTCCTGGCTGGATGCCTGCTCCTCTCTGCACGGGGTCAGTACTCTAAACCTGTTCAGAATGTACTGAAGGCAAGGGCATTGATCAATCAGACCAGAAAGCAGTCCTAGTCTGAAGAAGGATTGAAGAAGCTCCCTGCTAGACCCAGAATTAAGTCATCAGTTTCTGGGCTATCTGGAAGACAGTGTCCTGAAAAAGTAGCCAGAGTTGAGGGGACTTGTACGACTTGTGGGGACAGAACCCAACAGGGTGAATGAACATCCTACCCTCCAAGCTCCAGCCTCAGTATACAGCAGGCAGAAGCTCGTGAGTGCTGCCCAGAACCCTGAGCGCCTCAGAACTAAGCCACCACCTCACTTACCTGATCCCCAGACTCAGGCTCATAGTCATCAAACCCACAAGCATCGAAGTAATGGGGGAAAGGCTCCGACCAGCCATCCTCTGTGCAGTTTCGGCCCACAACCCCCATGTCTGCAAAGAACAGAAAACTAGGCAAGGCATGTGAATGGCTTAAAAAGATACTGAAAATTATTTCATAGTGGGACTTCCTGAAAGCTCCTGTGTTCTACTAGGGCCTCAAGCTAGAAGGCACAAGACTGAGTGACTGCTGAAGACCTGGCATTCATCCTTCACTAATGGCAAGGGGGATGGGGAGTAGAATGAATGAGCAACCTGATCCCTTAATCAAGAATCCAGCATGCCTGTATCTCTCCTGTAATACTCCTGAACACTCACCAGAAGATCTGGAGCCTCCCCAGGACCCTAGATCAGCACTACTCAAAATGTCAATGTGCAGAACCACCTAGAAACTTGTCACAAATGCTTCTCTCAAGCCCAACCCCAGGAACCCTAACAAGGCATTCAGGATGTTCAAGGCTTCCTTGGATGACTGTAGGGTGAGGATTTGGCACATCTGAACTCAGAGCTCTGGGTCTACCAGCAGCTGTCACATCTCACACCAATGGGGCACCTGGCTTTACTGCTTTTCTGCAAGCCCAGGCATATTCTATCTTACTGTCAACCTTAGAAAGATACAAACTCAGTGGGGTTTTGTTTGTTGTTTTATTTTTGCCTTTTGGAGTTTAGTAGTCTGCCTCCCATCACCAATGTGCATTCTTTCTCTTTGAATTGACTTAAAGTTCATCGTGTGGGATGCTAGAGGGATGGAGCTATCAGCTACTAAAAGAGACGCTTGCTACTTGCAAAGCAGAGTGCAGGCTATTTTTCACATAAGCAGGTTGGCCTTGAATGACATCATGTCATTCTCCTGAGCTGGTGAGAGCCACTAAGGTCCAGGGGAGCACCAGGCAAGTAGGCCTTTTCTTCTAGCTAGCACCTGAGTATGGTCCCAGATATTTGCCCCTACCTGGCATTCCAAGAGCTACCAATCTCTTAGAACATATGGAAAGGAATAGGATTCAGAGTAGTCTTAAATCTCCAGAGACAGAATTGAGGTTTTCAAATATCGGTTGTACACCTCTACCTGCCATGTGGGCTTGGTACAGTGAAGATTCTGGGACCTCACCCTGGAGTCTGTGATACAGTCAGTCTATAGGTTTCAGAGCCGAGTGACTAGTGTATGGTAAGAGATCTCTGTGGACAGGGAGTTTGGAGCACACATGGCTGGACAAGATCCTGTCCTCTGTGAACAAGGTGGTCTTTGGAAAGCTCAACAAGGAGGCAATGGGTCAGTGCAGAACAGAAGAGAGGGGGAAAGACCCTTCACTTTTCAAGACAGTTTCTCTGTGTAGTCCTTGCTCTCCTGGAACTCATTCTGTAAGCCAGGCTGGTCTTGAACTCAGAGATCTGCCTACCTCTGTCTCCTGAGTGCTGGGATTAAAGATGTGAGCCATCACCATCTGGCTATCCCCTCTCTTTTCTAACCAGGATCCTACTCCTGCTGGTGGACTTGGAAGGTGTAAGAGAGTTGGACATACCCTCTCTGGGAAGAATGATAGAGCAGAGACCCTGCCTAGAAGAACAGTCTGCCCAGAATGGGAGAGTCTCCACAGCTTCTCTGACACCTGTGACACAAGCCAAGAAGGGACTCCAGCAGCCTAGGGCACCGTTAGCAGTTTCACCAGACTGTCTCTTCTTCAGAAGAGTGTGTCTCTGGCTGCTCTTGGCAACCTCCCTGCAAGGCTGTCGAACTGTTCAGAATGTCTGAATGCCTCCCTTATCTCAACTGGGAGCCAGAGTGGCTGAGCCTGACCTCCCTGGGCTTTAGTTAACTCTGCCTTGCCCACCTCACAGAGGTAAGGGAAGAAAGAGACAAAGGGTGCAGAAATTTGAAAATCAATTTTTTAAAAAAGCTTCCTAGAGAGAAGAGCCATTTCCTTTCTTTTATTTTCCCTCTTTATTTTAATAACACGATGTAGGCTCGGAAAAACATAAATGTTTTTGTTCCCAAAATTGCTCTATGAATATTGCTCTGACAGAAATCTCTGGAAGATGGAGCACTCTCCGGATTGCCGAGCCTTACATGACAGCTGCTCTTTCACTAGACTGTTTTGCTCCAGCATCAACATAGCAGCATAGCACGCTCCCTGTTAGTGTCCCACCACATCACCTAGATATGGTGGCCAAGCATCTGGTCTCATCAGAGACTCGGGTGAGACCTCAGAATCTGCACTTCACTGAGTCTGCAGAGAGAAGGATTGGGATAGGGAGGCCATACATCCTCCTGACACACAGCTCCAGGCTTACCAGGGTTGCGGCTGATTGGCTGTGATGCTCGGAGTGGTATATGACTTGGCCCCATCCAGTTGACTGGAGTGCAAAGCTGAACCCTGAGAACTTCTATGGGAAGTTCAAAACCACCAAACACTTTGTAGTACAAAGGCTCCCCACTTACAGACTATGATGGGCCCCAAGATACCCATGACTCCCCCACAGCACATGGTTACAGGCATGATGGATGTACTGTCTTCTCTCTGGGTACTTGGGTACCATCTCCCAAGAAGACAACACAGCTCTATTAGAGAAGGCACACACTCTAGAGCACATGGAGGAGAAAGCCTGCTACAAAGCAGTTGCCCTCCACCCCACCAGCCCAAGGTGACTCCAGTGCACCCCTCACCTGTGATTTCCAAGGAATTACTATCAGCAAAACCAGAATCCCCTGCGAAACACAAACATGGGTCAGTCAGAATGCTGTGCTTATCAGCTGCCCTGACAGCTAAGGCTAGGGCTGCCCAGCCTGTGGAGAGTGGACAGGGGATCAAGAGACTGCACCTCAGGAGCCACGCACCCCTCTGACACACTGCATCTGGCTGCTCCAGTCTCACCAGAGTAGCAGCTACATAGCTGTGATGCTCAGATGGTGTGTGGCATGGTCCTCACCAGAGAGCCTTTATGGAGGGAGGGAGCAGAGTGAATAAGCCTGGGGCTTGGGATTTTTCCTTGAGGTTCAACCCCTGCCTCTATTCCAAGTCTATTTTTCATCAAAGGGACCCCTAAAGCCCAAAAAATTTATCTGTAGACAGGCTTCTTCCCACACCATAACCTTTATTCTCATATTTATCTAAAGATGGCCCAGAAGTTAACCCCATTTCCTTTCGACTTTTCAAAATCACATTTCTAAACTGAAGCGCCACCTCCTTCAGGAAGTCTGCCCTGACCTCCTTCCGGTCCTGCCTGCATAATCTACTTTTAGTAGATTGGTAGGTACATTCCCACCTTGTAGCTGCTGGGATGACAGAACCTGTGTGAACTCAAGAACAGGGCCATCCTGCATGTAGGAACATGCATGCACACTATGCACACAAACAGACTTGATTTCCAATCTCTCCACTGGTGATTCAAACACCTGACCCAGCTTGAAAGAGCTAAACACTGTGTCTTCTGTCCCTCCTATCCTCCAGGATGGCCAAATTCTGGGAAGGAGGGAAGGAGCTGATCCCTGATGACCCTGCCATGATTGCTACCCCACCATCACTCCAGCATCCAGGGCACAGGATCTCCTCAGGCTGGGCTCCTGATGAGCTAATGAAACTCTGTCTGTCCTCCCAGGAGTCCTCTTACCTATGGTTTCTGTCATCCATACTGTATGTAGAGGGAGAAAGAAAGAGAGAGAACATGAATAGAAATGCAGAGGTGACCAGGACTGAAGTCAAATCTGTTCTCACAGGTCATTTGCCTCCCATGCCCAACTCTGAGAAAGCCCAGGTAGGGTCCTGAAAGCCTGAGGAAGCCATGCTAGAGCCTAGCAAGTTCAAAGGGGCAGGGGCAGATCTAACTCCACCTCCTGGTCAGCACTTGAGGAGGAAGGGGAGGCACTGACCAGAGAAGGCTCCCAGAAAGCCAGCACCTCAGAGAGGCCTATCCAACACCATTGAGACTGAGCTTCCTGGGAATGTGAAAGCAAATGAGACAGCAGTTCAGTTGCTTCTGTGGGGAGGGCAAGTCTCACTACCAAGCTTGTGAACAGAGGCACTAAAGGCCCTGCTTTAATGAACCATTAAGAGCCAGGTGTGAATAACATCCCTGCTCCCTGAGGCGGGTGCAGCTGAGGGAAATCATTTTACTCTCCTTCCTGTCACCTCTTGTGACTGCGGCTGTAGGAAAGAAAGGGTTTGTGGCTGGAATCCTGCCTAGAGAGGATGTGCCACAAGCTTCAAATAACTAACTGAAGTAAAGCAATGGGCACATGGAGGAAGTGATTAAGCTGCCTTGAGAGGAATCAGTCTTAGGAGCTGAACCACAGGCTCTGTCTCTGACAGCCTCTATCTTCCCCCTTTTCACTCTTTCTGCTTAGAGCCTCCTCCAGAACTTATCCCCGGCCTGCTCTCGGTCACAGAGCCCTTGGGAGGGGAACATTTAGAAACCAGCTTCTTCCAGACTAGCAGGAGCTGGGTAAGATGTAGGATAAGAAGTGGGGTACCGAGGTAAACACCACCCTCTCTGGGCTCTGGACAGAAAGTCAAGGATGAAGGCTTAGGACTCCAATGCATACTATTCTTTCTCCCCTCCTCCTGCAAGCCAGGTGGAAACAAGTCACTGGCGGTGGCCTCACAGACAGGGCCAGATGGCCTCACAGACAGGGCCAGACATCCCCTCCATGAAGTCAGACCCATTGGGGTCCTGTCTTACAGGTCTGTCTTGGGGTACTGCCTTCCCACTAATTCACATTTCTGTATCCAATGTCACAGCTCCGTCTCTGCGCCCACTCATGGGATCCCAATTTGACCCCAGGAACTCTATACAGCGTTTCAATGGCGCCAGAGATCACGAGCAGACATGACATGTGAGATCCACAGAAACCTCCAACCAGCTTTGGTTTCCTGACACAGCCATCGCACATATGTCCCTGAAGCCTATGTCCACAAATCATAGACTACTTTCATTGATGTCCAAGGCGCTCTCCTGGACAGACTGGGTTAGGGGAGCAGGACCCTATGTTCTCCTCCTCCTCTTCCTCCTCCTCCTCCTCCTCCTCCTCCTCCTCCTCTAAATCCTCAAAGCCATCTCAAGGGCAGCAAGGACCAGGGACATGCTTTTCTCAGCATGTGTGTGTGTGCTGGTGGACCGGCAGACTGGTGGCAGGCTGGAGGGTTGGGCACCTGCCCACATCAAGTGGTTGACGAATGTGGTCATGGGGTTTCTTCACAGTGATAGAAACTCTAACTAAATTGGGGTGTTTGGTCCTACAGTCCCATCCATTCCTATCTTCCTCTGTGCCTCTGAGACATCTTTGTCTATGTCATCATCATGGTAACTATGGTGTCAGCTAACTTCACTCTTAAATATGCAAAATGCACCAGGTGTTGTGCTACATACATCTCTATAGGTGACCTGGCTTTCTCCTCACAGACCACCTGGGGAAGCAGCCACTGTGTCACATTACAGGCCAAAAACTTGAGTGATAATCTGCCTTGCTGAAGGTCCCTAATAGGGTAAACAGTAGAGTTGCCATGGACTCTGTGCCTAAGCCCAGATTGCTCTCACCCACCATGACAGTCACCTGGCAATGCATACCTATCACTAGGTGCAGTGATGGAGAAGTGTTTCCATGCCCTATACCAGCATGAAGGACGCCATCTCATCCTGCCTGCTATCTGTCATCTGCCATCTGTGAGCACCTGAGTTTTTTAAAGCTTAGCTCCAGGCAAGGTTGTGGCTGTGTGGATCGCAGGTTAAACCAACACAGTCGGGAGAGATAGTTGAGTTCTACTTACCTTGGTCTGGGTTGAAGATCCGGAAGACCTCAGGGCAGCTCACAAGGACCATCTCACCTATTTGAGCTGGCTTCCAACATGTGATATTGTCCCACATGCCAGGGCAACCTGGAGGAGAGAGCCATGGTGAGAGAGTGCCTAGCCATATACACCCCCACACGTACACAAATGCACACAAGCCATGACCAGACACAGATACACCATACACATCCCACATATGCAGGGATACACAAGCACAACCAACAATATACATACTATAGATGTGTACGCCCATATGCCCCTGCGTGTTAAATATCAACTTGGCTTGCTTTAGCATCACCTAGGAGGAGATGGTGAGGCCCCCCACTGGTGATGGCGGGTGCATCATCAGGGAGGATTAATGAAGAAGAAAAGAGCCACCACGGACGTGGGTGGTACTATCTGTGGGTGGAAAGGAGGAAAGGAGAAAGCTAATGGAGTGCTGATACCTCCCATTTCCATGCTTCTGAGGTGCCATAATGTGAGCCAAGCTGCTCAACTGTGCCTCCCTGACCAGAAACAGAGCCCCTGAAACTGACAGCTAAAGTCAATCTTCCATTGAGTTATTTCTATTAGGTATTGAGAGCAGGTGATAATAATAACTTACAGACACATACCATACACAGGTCACACACACACACACCATACCTCTCTCTCTCTCTCTCTCTCTCTCTCACACACACACACACACACACACACACACACTTAGCATGAACTGCAGAGAAGCTGGCCCTTGCAGGGAGCAAAGTGTTTACAAGAACAGAAAGTGAGTCTTCCTGTGTAAAGAAAGCTTGGAAAAACACCCCAAGAGTAGTCCACAAAGCCACTGCATGAACTTCAGGCCAGGGTCTCTGTGGAAGGTCTCCTCTTCTTTGTCACAGATGCCTGCATTCTCCCAGTCCCACCACTATTATGGGGTATGGTCTCATAGTCACTTCAGTGAGGCTCACTTCTCCACGAAGGTGAGGCTGAGGCCACACCAGCTAGCCTGAGGCTGCTGCACCCCACAGCCCACAACCCTCCCAGCTCAGGCCTAGAGCAAGGAGCTTCCACCCACAAAGCTGGCACCTGGAGTGAGGTCACAGCTTGCCCGGCTGAGAGAAGTTTGGAAGTGACTGTGGAACAGAAAGAGGTGATGGAGGCAGAGTCCTTGAGAAGGCCAAGGTCAAAGCCTTATTGTGGGGATCAGCTGGTAGAGGGGAAGGGACAGGTTCACAGCGAGGTACTCAGGAACCACCAAGTCTTTCTGGGAGTGAGCAATGAGAAAGAAGAGAGTATCAGTCTTGACTAGTTCTGATTAGGTATGGTAGCTCCTGGGAGCCCTCTGCCTTCTGAATATTTGCTCTCCTCTGGCCACCATCTCTCTGCCCCTCCTCTACACTGCAGCAACACTCATCAAGGTCAACAACAAACTCTTTGCTGCCAAATCTGAAGAACAATTTCAACTCCAGCCGAGCTGGACTCTGCCCACCTGACTGGCTACAGATTCTGGAAGTCATCCTGTCTTGGGCTACCTGCCCACTCACCTTAGATGAGCTCACCCTGCTCAGGGACTTAACAGAATTACATATAGACATCTCTAGTCTTTGGCCCCCAGCCATTCTCTGGGTTGACCCCAGGGTCAGTTCTTTGCTGCATGTTCTCACTTTGAGGGGCCAAAGCCAAGTCAAGCACAAGAGTTCTAAAATCCACCCAGACCCTCCTGCTAAACCCACACTGTTTCAGCTCAGCTAGATACCCAAGAGTTATTTACTCCATTTACATCATGTGTGGCATCAAGTCCTGTTTGGTTCCCTTCAGACATCAATGGACCTAGAAGCCTTCACTGGCATCACAGCTACAGCCTCTTCCTAGATCTCTCTCAGCTCGGAGCAAATCTTTTCCAAATACACATCCAGCTTGGTGACTCCGAATCATCAACCTTGAAAATCTGTGTGCCTCACACCCCAGTTCCTAAGTATGACACCTGTTGTCTCTATCCCTGCCTGGCCTTGCCAGGTTTACTTCCCCTTGAGCATTTGAGTGGTGAGACAACATGTCTTTTGGTTGTGAGTCTAGCCTTTAATGGATGAGCCATCTCTCCAGTCCATGAGTCATGTCTCCCAAGGAAAGGATGTGAAGAAGAGGAGCAAGGAGGAGGGAGCCCCAGGACACCACACTTAGGGGTCAACTAAGGAAGCACATGTCATGATACAGCGGAGAGCATATGACAAAGGTACAGTGGGTTGAAGAGGGATGCAGAAACACGGGAGGTCAGAGAGCAACAGAAAGCTTCAGGAAAGTGACCTGACCTATATAGAGTGAGTCTACGGACAGGACGACCTGTGTCCCATAGAGAAGTGAGTGAGTACCTACTTACTGCCTCCCAGTACTGTTAGGGGTGCTAATGAGTTCCAACGTAGACAGTTCTATGAACGGCACCACACTCCATACATGTTGGAGTTGTCACTGACCTTAATTCCATGACTTCAACTAGATGCTTCTGGGAATCACATCTTAGGAGAAGGGTGACTCCACTGGGGAGATAGGAGCTCAATTGCCAGCTACTGAGAAGCTCGGAGGAAACCTGAGCATGCAGAAGAGTGGCCTGGGGCAGGCTTCATGTCAACATGGTTCCTCAGTCAAAGCCATGATTTCTGGCAGCAGAAGATATCCCAGCTTCTAGGTCTCTCAGAATTTAGCTCTTGCTACTTTGGCATTCACACTAGAGCGACACTGGCCTGTGGCATCCTGCTCATACAATGACACCCTCTAGGAGTTAGGAAAAATGCTAAAGCTCTGTATGCTGACTCCAAGTGGACAAGGACTCAGAGGACCAGAGGAGGAAAGCCACCTGTCTCAACAAGCAGCTATCAATGATTCCCGTCTACTCAGGATGTCTCGCCAGCACAGCACAGTTGGCTGTGACATCATGTCCTTGAAAGAGACCCAACAGTACATCTTTGGCTGCCATGGCCCGTGCTGACTGTGAAATGCCCATGGAGTATGACCATGTCTGGCCCATCCCCCAGAAGCCCTGGCCAGCAGATGTTCCCGTAATGTGGAACATTAGGCCCTGGTACACCAGCTGCTATTCCAGCTAACAATGCCAGGGTGAGAGGGCATGCATGTGAGGGCTGGGGATGGGGGTGGGCAGGCAGTGGCAGCAGCCCGGATCCAAAGCTTCGCATCAGAGGTAGAGGCAGGGTAAATAATGCACATCCTTAGTAAGAGTTTTCTGAGTGCCCTTCTTGTGTTACACACACACGAAACTACAAGAGGACACAGATGGAGGAAAGGCAGGGCCTCCTTTCTGAATCTGCCTAAGAGATACCAGATTTATGTTGTGCTCTTCTCCTTACTGTGGTTCACAGGTTAGTGTCAGTGCAAGGGCTGAGTGTCTGTCGGTACCCCAACTTGGGTTTGCCAGAGCTGAAATCTGGAACAGTGGGTTAACAGGATTTGCTGGTGCCTTAGGAATAGCAAGTGCCACTGGGACTATTTTCTGGCACCTCTGCCAAGTTCCTTACCTGGAATTCCCAATGATCTACGTGTCACAAGCCTGGGGACTCTCCCAGTCCTTCACTCTGTCCCCAGTTGTGTCTTCTCACAGGCCAGGGTAGGAAGAAAGCCCAGAACAAGATCCCTAGGACCCCACAACCTACAAAGACCCCACTCACAACCACTGACCACCTTTGGACTTTGGACGAGAGGCAGGCTCGGAAGAGGGCCTTGAGGTTTTCTAGCTGAGGACAGAAACTTATGTCCCCACCATGCACATAGAATGCATACGGTTTCCACGGCTCAGCACAGTTAATTTTAGTAGCAACAGAGGCTTCACAATGCCTTTGCTCCTAAGCTCTCCTCTCCCCTCCCCTCCCCTCCACTTCCCTTTCTTCTCCTCTCCTCCTTTCTCTCTCTCCTTTCTACTTTGCCTTTTCATTTTCTCATTAATTCAAGGGATTCGGTGAAGACATATGAGTCCCGCAGAGCAGAGTGAAGCAAAAGCAGCCAGTCTGGGCCACACAGAGCTTACAGTGGTTAGAAAAGCTATGCTGGGTGAGGTGTAGGCTCCTTTCCTACCGGGGCTGGGGGTTATAAAGCAACTCAGTGTCTTTGGGTAGCACAAGTTACTGTTATATCATGCTGGAGGTCAGGGACTTTAAATGAGTCTCATCTAGTTAAAACTGGGCATCAGCAAGACTGCTGGAGGCTTGAGGGAAGAAGCCTTTCCTCAATTATCCCAAATTCAAGTGGTCGCCAGTGTTCTTATTGCCCCTTCCTCCAGCTTCGAAATTAGCTTCCTGGCATCCTAAGCCTCCTCAGCTCTACCTTAGCTCACTTCTAAGGACTCTCATGACTTTCATTCCACAGTCCTCCAAGCAACCCAAGACACTCTCCTTATCACCAGAACTCAAACTAGCACCCTCTGTCAGGGAAGGTGACATATTTGCAGGTTTAGGGGGCTGAGAGGTTAGCATTTCTCTCTGGATGGTAGCAGAGGACCTTTCTCTGCCTGCCATAGAGGGCAGAGATCCAGACGACAGAGTTTCCAGGTGATCCAGGGATCCAGGTTCGTAGTTCAGAGAAATAAGCAAGAGTGAGACAGAAGGCCATGCCAAGATATGGTAGTATCCCAGGGAGGGTGGAAGGCCTTGATTCAAAGTAAAAGCAGCAAAGATAGATAGGACTGTGTAGGACTGTTTAGAGACAGGAACAACGGGGCATGATGAAGGACAGGGCTGGAGTGTGCCACAGACGGCTGGTACTCACCCATGTCATTCATGTGACTACTACCCTGAACTCTAAGCCCTTGGAAAGGAGATCAAAGAGATGAACTAGTCTCTGATGCTACCCTCAGGGCCTCCTCTACCTTTCTATCTCTTCCTTCTCAGTAGCACCCCTCAGTAGCACTCTTGAGACCACATACAAAGGCTACCAGCATTCTAACAGGGAACCTGGGTCTCTTAATGTTCAGGCAAGGCTAAATTCCATCTCCTCACTACAGCTAACTATACCAACCTATGACTTGTATAAGCAAAAAAAAAAAAAAAAAAAAAAAAAATTTGGCTTGTAACTGCAGCGTATCTTGTGCTTCACTGACTCACATTCAAAGGTGATAAGAAAGTGCCACTGATGGGTGTCATTCTAGTTTCTGACTTAGGTACCTCTATGGACTGATAAAGATATAAGTGGGTTGAAAGACGGATGGATGGATGGATGGATGGATGGATGGATGGATGGATGGACAGACGGATGTTTGAATGTATAGATAGGTAGATGGAAATGTGCACAATGAGTGGGTAGATGGTAAGTTGAAGAGCAGATGGATGGACAGACTATCACAACAAAAGGACCAGTTAGCAGTCAAATGGTGAGAATTTAGACAAGTTGAAAATCATGTTTGGTCTCACATAAGCTAGATTTGAAATGGTAGTAAGAGCCAAAATTAAACCAGACAAGAATGGGTGAGATAAATATCCAGTAAGATTGAGTTCACAGAGGAACACACAAGAATGCCAAGGTTTAGAAATGGAGCTGGCAAAGAGGCTGCAGAGGAAAAGCAGGACAAGACAGTGACACAGCAGCCAGGAACTCGGCTTCCAGAGAGAAGATGCTCCAGCCTCCTCCCTGTCCTCCTCTAAAGCAAGTGCTGTTTCTTTAGAGCTAGCTTCACCTGATTCCCTGACCCAAACCCCTCTTCCCCACACCCCAGTTCAGCACCAGACCCACCCTTAACCCTCCTGGCTCAACCTACACAAACCCCACTGAGGAATGAGAGCACCATAGGCCAGGGAGTGCTACTGCACGCTTTGAGAACACATTCCTTTTGACACTCCATGCCAACCAGCAGTGACTCCTGTGACAGCCGGGGGTGGGGGAAAGAGAGAGGGGGGGACAGAATCTACTCAGGCATAGGGCTGAGAGAGAATGCATGAACCATTAGTCTTTGAAAGGAACAGAATGAAGAGCTAATCAGAGGTTGTCATGGTGATGATTCTGCCCAGTCCCACATAGAGTTCAAAACTCATGAGCCCAGAGACACCAGAGTGACAGACAAAGCCACGATCCTCCCTTCCTTTCAGGACCTATCCAAGGATATTCAGGCTTTCTTAAAGAAAGGCCTTCATTTGAGCACAAAATTTAAAAGTGAAAACTCAATTTCCTGAAATTTACTTGACAGTCCAGAGGTTTCTTGTTCCGTTGAATGAGGACCCCTCTCCCCCTCCGATGATATGAGGGAAGAAGCAGAACCGAAGGTCTCCAAGTGTGACCCAAGGCCAGAAGCACGTCTGGTAGCCTCCAGGATTGTAGATGCTCAGGCCCCACCCAGAACAAGGTACGAGATACCCTGGGACCACCCAATAGTCTGTGCTTAACAACCTGTCAGGAAAGTCTGATAGATGCTTGAGTTCTGACAGGACCAGCTCTGGAAAATATGAGTCTGAGAAAAACCCCCAGACATGTTTCTATGAACCCTACTTAGGGTAAGTTTCTCAGAGCAAGAGTCTCTTGTGGTTGGGCCTGGTCAGTGTTGGAGCATCTACAATGCCAGTGGGGGTGGGGAGCTGGTTAAGGCACCTGAACACTATCTAGGACAAGTCTAGAAAGGCAACATGAAGACCTCTCTCTTGACCTGCCACAATACTGCAGACCTTGCTCATCGATCTCAGGTGTGGCACGTACTGAAGACTAGCCAGACCAGCTCTTCCTGGACACAGAAAGGCTTTCCATGCTCACAGCCTAAAGCCCTGCAAAAAAGGAGGTGCTACAATCTAGACAATCAAGCCCTGATCCAGATGGAGGGATCAAAGAATGGGCCTATATGGCCTGTTGTGCATAGAACAGCCTCAACTCCTTCTCCTCTTCCTCCTCCAAGGGCACTGGCAGTGTGGCAGAAAGGGAACTCCCCAGTCAGGAGTTCTGGGCACTCGCCCAGAGCTGGCTGAGACTCTCCATGTGACTTGCCAGTGACAGCACCTCTGGCTCTAGCCACTTCATATGTCATGTGGCAAAGCCAGTCTCGGAGTTGGCTCAGGTCCCATGAAGGATCCAGGAATTTGGAATAAGAAATGAAATAGTGAAATATACCTCCATCCCTGATCCTCCTCCCAAGAAACCCCTGCAACACATACCCAAGATGGTAGGGTGGCATTTCCGACCCTAAAGACAGGAAGATGAGAGAGTACGGGTACCACCACACAGGACACAGTATCATGCATGGTCCTTGCTTCCAACAAACCAGGCTTTCACTACAACAGACCCAGCTTACTAGATATGCCATGGCTGTCTCCTAACCTATACTAGAGCTGAGAAATCCCTGCCACCAGCCTGCTGTCACCATGTTCAAGTCACGCATGTGTTTGTGTGGATACTTATGGGAACACCACCTCATTGCCAGTCATGTGAAAAAGCGCATTTACATATGGTGCGAAATAACTGACTAAACTCTTGGTCCACAAATCTATTGAAGTGTACTTTTATCATTATTTCACGGTGTAAAACATTGATCCATGTTACATATACTCATGTCTCCTGTTTACAGTCTCTTGACTGTCCAAAGTGGCTGACCAGATTTCAGAGCCTGTCCAGCCACACCATTCTCAGCTGGCCCTGACACTGAGAAGTGAACGATTGGGTGTGTGTACATATGTATGAAAACTGCACTGAGTTCACAGTCCCGGGCACTGAAGCAAACTGGCAGGCTTTCTTCTTCATTTTCAAATATGTCTCAGAGTTATCACTGCTTTCTGGTGGTGTCTGTGCTGGTAACTGCTCAGGGACAACACAGTTGGAGAGGCAGGAGGAGTACAGTTGACTGATTCCCTACTCTGCCCAACCAAGGCAAACAACAAAACACAGTTCTTAATCCTGTGTCGCTTCCAAATATAATGAGATCTTAGTCCGATTCACCTGCTCCATGGCCTTTTCTCTCACACCTGACATCACATGGGCCCCGCAGTAGGGGTGCTTCTATAGAGTGATTAGACATGTGTACACTTTACAGTCAGCCCGAGGCAGGCTCTGACAACATACCTCCTTGGAGTCTGAGTCCAAATGCTGCTGACCTGGGCTTCATGTGGTGAAGGACTGTTCACTGACACCTCAAAGTGTTCCTAGGGACTTCAATGGCATTGCACAGTACAGTAAGATGGTCCCTGCTTTAGGGACACAAGATTGCTTAATTCAAAGACCCAGGTAAGACACCTCTAGAGGCAAGCATGAGGCTCATATGAGGCTTAGAAGACATAAAGTCCCTCCCTTGGGGACTGACAACAGGGTTTAGCTGTCCTAGACTCTGAACCCTGGCAAGTTGCCCAGCATCTGCCTATCCAGATGCCCGTTTTTGCAGATCATACCACAGGACTTTCAGACATGGACTTGATGGCCTTTCAGCATGGCCTTCCCCAGGGGGCTCCCTTCCTCTGCCCTTGCCCTTCCTCAGTAGGACCTTCCACCGCTACAGCACTTATGCAAGCACCCTTTGACTCGATGGGGCTCTGCTCTGAGCAGGGCAGGTCCCTCTTGAACACAGACCTAAGACCTTCTCCTCTGAAAACTTCTCTCCTGCTTATGTGTCCAGCAAGGAAGAAATCTGTTAGCAGAAAGACTTTGGGCTCTCCAACTGCAGCACTGGAGTAGACTGGGGAAGCTGATACCTCTGGACCTATCCCAGAGTACACAAGGCTCTACCACCCTGGCGTGGGCTTCTACATGATAGGCAAGGACGCAAGAACGGGATTCTGAGTGGGCAACCTCATGTTCAGGTGGAAGGAAACATCACTGCTCACTTAGGCTGACAAGCTGTGTACATGCATGAACACTGAGGACACACGTCTGCCCTGCTAGGGCCTGCTCTGTAAGTGATAGCCCACAGTTCTCACCTGCATTAGTTAGGTTACCCCTACCTAGGCTCGATCTCTCACCCTCCCTCCTCTCCTCAGTTCTCTGAAGCCAGAGCTGGTTCTCAACTCTCCCTTCTCTTTCAGAAAGCCGTGCCAGGCAGTTCCATCTACCTCTGACCTAGCAAGAAAGTGGGAAGCCTGGAGCTTTCTGCACAGCGAAGGAGCCTCACAGATGTGGTGGCCCTGAAGTCCTCAAGTCCCTGACTACAGCTGCTAGGCATTACTCTCCCCTCCATTATACCAAAGAAAATTAAGGTAGCACATGTCTTCAAAGGTGATGTGGAAGTCATGCCAGGGCTCAAAGTGTGCTGTTCTAGGGTGGTACATTCCAGTGACTGAGGATATCACCTGCCTAAATTCAGACTCTGCTCGCAATGAACTGTATCCTTAAGCAAGGTGCAGGCTCTCTTTGCACCCATTTCTTCATCTATGAAGTAGGAGTGATTACAAATGCCCTGAGACTTCAGTGTTCTCCGGATGCTGCTGGCTCACCTGAAGTCCAATGCCCACTCCTCCCTTGGATTGGTTTTCATAGCTCTAGCTTCTCACCAGAACCTCCTGGGAGCTGTTGAATGGCAAGTAACTATGTCAAGCCAAGATTCTGGTTTAATCTGAACTGTGGTTTGTGGATGGTCTCCTAAAAGGTCCTCTGGGTATTCCAGGCTACTCAAGCCTTACCTGCTCCTCCCAGTCTTCACCTCTTCTTCTCTGAAGCTACCAGGGGAGCCTCTCCCACCACCACCTGCCTATCCTTTCATTGGGGCTATACTTAGATCTGTCTTCTTTAGCTTTAGCCTTCAGACAAGAACACCCTAGGAGCAAGCCTGTCTTGCCAGCTCCTTTGGCCCAGTGTTCAACTGAGGAGCGTAATTAAACTGTACACAACCTCACACAGTAAGCCCGCATCTCTCTCTCCTCCCCCTCTGAGAGTCACCATTTGGGACCAAGGACTCCAGGTCAGGAGACAAGCTGCATGGTGTCTACCCACATGGTAGACAGGCACTGGATAGCTATTGCCTTCAGGACCTACTTTCCCACCCACACAAACAAGACACTTAGATCAGAGATTCTTCACATAGTTTTGGGTTTCCTCTCACTATGTACTCATCTGACCCCATTCCTCAGTCTCCCTGGTTGATATGGGCTAAAATTCTGGTCTGGCAGCAAGGCGGTGTGCTATGTTGGGAGCATCTTCCCATGGTCAATCTTTTCAAAGAAGTTGCTGGGATGAATCTGGCCCAGCAGGAATTCTGTTTAACTGAGCTGCAGATTAATAAAGTCTTCAGGCAGATAGTTATCAGAAAGTGAGTCCAGAGGGAAAGGTGTACCACTAAGACTGTAGTGAAGCCCCGCCACTAGGTAGATTCAGCCTGTTCTCCAGGCCAAAGCAAGAGAAAAGCATGGCATCTCCAAGATGCCCACCCAACCTCCCCCCACTCCCCGCTCCTCAAGGGATGTTGGAAGAAGACCCCTGGGATCTTACCAGGAGCTGTGCCTCTCATGAACTTGTTAGGAGGCATGTTTTGAAATCTTTGGAATCTTTTGGGGGAACAGACTAAAGATGTATATGACCTCATGTCCAGCATCTTATATAGCAGCCCCTGTATAAGCCCGATATTAGAGAAAGCCCTGAAGTTGACTGCTGCTTTTCCACCCTGGCTTCTGCTGGACCCAGCAAGTAGAAAATGGCCCCACAGCCTTTCCTCCAGCTGGCCAGATATTCTCTAGCCCAGCCGTCATAACAGCTGCATTCCTGCTGCCACTTGTCCCAGGTGGCCTATGAACAAGCTCGTTGACAGCTGCTATCCAGACCAGACCCAGGAGAAAACAGTGGCCACTTTAAGCCACCTAGAACATCCCAGCTCAGACTGGCACAAGGAGAGACACCTAATGTCAGTGAGAACGGCAGATATGGAACACTGTGGTCTCAGAGGGTTTTCTACAGAGTTTCACACCCTTCCACCATTCTTGCAAGGCTAGCCTGTGTGTGCTGAGGACACCAAGACTGTCTGCTCCCTCACTCACCTGGGGAAGATTCGTTTAGGCCCATCAGGTCATTGGCCCTCTGGATCCTCTCCAGGCACATGGCTTGCTCCTTCTTGAAGATGCAGTCAGAGTGTATAGCAATAGCCTGTAGGATATGGGGAACAGACAATGAGAAGGCATGGAGCCCACTGAAAGCCCTTCTGCTTCAACTCAGGAGAAGAGTGTTAGGGACAGATGTGGCAGGAGGGTGACAGACCAACATCTGCTGTGTTACAGACGCCATGAGGGCTATCCCCAGACCCCAACTCAATGTGTGAGTTCCACAGGCCCCTAAGCCTCAGTCTCCATGCTATAGTGCCATTAACAATTGCATGTGCTGCCCTCTATCGGCTGGGCATGTATGTGCATCCATGCTAGAAGCTCATAAATACTGGGAAGGAGGATCTATTTTTGTTTACATCATTTACCAAGTCAAGGTGTTATTTAACTTGTTCCAAGTGACGTGACTTGGTAGGCGGTGTAACAGGATTGAATCTGATGTTCTGGTTCCTGCTGCACTTTATGGGGAGGTGATGGCTGGCAAACTGAGAACTATGGGTACAAATGCCCTACCACAGCAGACAAAGGAGTAACAGTGGGATTCAGGGGTCTCCTCTCCACTCTATTTCAGAGAGGGAAAGCCAGGTACAAAGCTCAACTCAAGTCCCACCGCAGATCCAGGGACTTCACAGGCACACCAAGCTATCATGATAGATGTCCAAGTTCATGTCCATCAAACTCTGGGTCAGAAATGATTCTCTTGGCAAGGAATCTGAGCTGTCAAGAACCATGTTCCAAGATATATCCAATCCAACCTGCTCACCGAGAGTGAGATGTGCATGTTCTGACACGAAAGGAGTTATAGATCAGGAGTAGGAGGGATACCTCAGGCTCTAAGGACAGCCTCATCCTGGCCCAAATGGAACCAAATGGAACCTTCCTCCTCTCACTCCCAATCTTCACCCTTGCTCAAGAGAGAAATGAACAGAAGGCAGGACCGTGAATTTAGTGTCAGAGGGCCTCGTGGCATGGGGACCAGAAGACCATCGTGTGGCCCTAACCAGAGACCCTAAGCACAGTTGAGCTAGCCGGATACCATGCAACTTTACATGTCATAGCATATGTCACCATAATAGATTTGCAAATTTTGTAACAACTCTGTGGTGTGTATGGAGAGGGTCCAGGGGCGGAGGAGGGCTGTTGGCAGAAATGCCAGCCTTGGGCTGGCTTGGCTGAGAATACACAGAAGTCACTGGTTCTCCAGGTGGAGGCTCAGTACAGTTGTAGAGGAAGACTCTGGGCCCTTACCACAGGCAGCAGCAGGAGAGCAGTCAGGGAGAGCTGCAAGACTCTGGCCATGGTGCTTCCCAGCCACTATCTCTGGCTGTTGCTCCCAACCTTGGAGAGTCAGTCACCACCTGCCACTGTCCACACAGTGCTGAAGGGAAGGAAAGACAGCACACCATGTCAACAGCAGCGGGTTCCCAATGCAGGCTTCCAGCCCTGGTTAACCCTTGGGGCCTGCACTCTTTCACTCTTCCATCCCACCAACAAGAGTTGAGCACCATCTGCGCTGTACCCACAGTAGGGCACCAAATGTGGGTACATGCCAGCTCAGCCACCAGGCTACTGGAGCACTCCGGAGCAGCTTATCCCTCTGCATCAACCAGCTGTCTCCACGTCTCAAAATTCTCTGCTTCCACACAGAAACAGTGTTTTGGCTGGCATATGCATGTCCACCTAGCAGTGACATTTACTATGCTCCCTTGTTCCCAGGCACAAGCATGAGCCTCTTGTGCAGGGTACACATGCTCTCAGCTCCTTCACTTAAGTACAGGGCCCACCTCTTCCATGGCAGACTGAATAATATCCCAGGGGTTGGAGAATGACAATGGGAGAGAAGCCAGCATCCCTGAGTGGACTGTGACAGCAAGACACCTCTCTAGCCTGTGTGACCTAGCTAACTCCACACAGCTCTAGTATGAAGAAGCAAGCTTCTGTACCATCTGTTCACTCTGAAAGGGCCTCTTTGCTCTCAGTGCATAGTTGGGACAAGTACATTCTCCTTTTACCCAGTCTCTCCCCACTTTGACTTCTAAAGGGTGTGGTCATATCATAGTACTGCTGGACTTCAAGGACAGGTATGTGAGGACCAGGGCCCCAGAAGGGACCAGAGAAGCTACCAATAATTGAGGAAACTGGGAGAACCGAGCTCACACTCAGCCTGAGCCTGCTCTGCTTCTAAAATGGACCATTGACACAATGCCTGGCCACTCAGGAGCTCTGCTCTGGGAAAGGTTTGCCCTTGGACAGAGAGCAGCATCTATGAGGCTACTCACTGCAACAACAACACACTGCCCCTGCTAAATAGAGTGCTGCCATCCCTTCAGAGTGATGGTGGCTCTTACTCCGTTGCTGTGGGAAGCATTATTAAGTAGCCCCATCAGAGCACAGCTAACATAAAAAGTGCTTGACTATGGAGGCCACGAGGAGCTGAAACAAGCCTGCCCCGTAGCCCATGTACTGTGTGGGTCCAGCTTTTGTCACCCATGCCTCTGTGCCCTAAGTGCTTGGTCTTAACACCCCCTTTCAACCTTTTTTTTTTTTTCTCAATCAGGTAATAAACAGATATCCAAAATAAGGAAGAAAACCAGTGACAAGATAAAGAGATAAGAATGCCCCTCTCCAGTCTACAGCTCACTCACTCAGAAATGGTAAGGAGATCTCGGATAGCTGATAATACCTGGGCAGGTAGGGCTGGGTGGACTGGAAAAAGCTTAAGAATGAAAACGGCTCAGGCACACAGACTTGAGTGCCTACACCTCCCTCAAGGCCCCATACACTCCTGGTGGGTACAGGCATCTTGGTTGCAACACTGATGGTTCCTGAAAAGCATACAATTGCCTCTACCAATCTGAGATCCCAGACCCTGTCTGCAGAAATGACCTCAGGCTTGGTTAGGATGGAAGCATATCTAGTTCTGGGGACCTCAGCAGGCCTCAGTGAGAGGCCATCTTTCCCAGCTAATCCAGGACAGAAAAGCCAGCAAGAATGTGATACCCTCTGAGCTCAGGGGTTAATCTCAAGCAAAAGACTCCAAAACAAAGCTGTGGCCCCCAGGGAAGCCCTTCAGGACTACACTGTCCCCAAACATACCTCCTACTTCCTCTGCATCCCAGACCCTCTCAGTCTAGTGCAGCCTGGGATCCCCTACCAGGCTGGCCCTGCAGCTGACACTGTGGATTGCAGTGGATTTGCTTTGGGATGCCTTGGGATATACACAGGACAAAGAGCTGCTGCTCTAAGGTTCCCTCTGGTGGAGGGAACATGATGATGATGGTGGGGAGCCTGGCTGCAGTGGGGGTGGTTCTCTCCTTCTCTCTCTCTCTCTCTCTCTCTCTCTCTCTCTCTCTCTCTCTCTCCCCCCCCCCCACCCTGCTCCTCTATTTGAAGCAAAGGAGCGTTCACAAACACTAAAGCACCTTTATCCCCAAGGCTTCCACTTGAAAGCATCAATATGATCATCTATGATGGCAACTCCCATCCCCTCTCCTCATATGTCCCTTCATGGAGACCCAGAACCAAGTACAGTAAATGTTCCTGTGAGGATACTAGCTCAGACACATCACCCTCTGCTTCTCCAGATATGTACAGGGACCCTCAGTTCTGTGTAGTCTCCAAGACAGATCATAATCCAAGGAGATATCCATGGTGCTGACACAGGAGCCATGAATACACACAGGTGAATATCTCAGGTGGGGCAAGCATTGAGCAAGAGCCAGTGTCCCCATCTGGTCCCTACCATAGAGGTATCAGGTCCTGCCGTCTCTTCCTCTCTCTGGAGACCTCAGAGAGCACTACTCTCTGCTCTTCCAGGTGCTTCTCTCCCATTCCCACTCTTTCCCAGTAGCACCTGGTGCTTGCTTTCCAGTGTTCTATGGAGCACAGGTACAGTGCTACGTGGGTAGCCTTACCAGATATGACACACCAGCCTGATGCACCTCTCTGCCCAGGCTACTTCTGCCTCACAACTCCTTAGAGATGCAGGTGCCTCTGACATGGAATATGTCAGGCCACCACAGATCTGTCAAACACCATTCCCTAAGGAGGGACATCAGGCCCTCTCACTTGACTACCCCACATACTCCCACTCTCTCCCTGGGGTTCAAACTGTGCCAGGTAAGTGGCTCAGAGAACAGGGAAGCCCTGCCTCCAAGCTCTTAGTGTGGAACCAAAGTGGGAAGTTTCCCCTGGAGGTTTTAGCCTTGACCCCAGACAAGTACTTAAGCTTCCTGCTCAGCCTCCACATGCTGTCTGCAAAGTAGGAATGACAGCCACGCCTGATCCATAGGCAACGCTTCAAGGATGTGCCACAGCCTGGCATCTGTGAGGTGTCTCCCTCTCTGTGTTCATGATTCTTGTGCCACTGTGCTGTCACCTCCACCCTGTATCACATTCACTGGAGATCACATCACTGGGAGCACTTTATCTCCTAATGACCAGTACTTACTAAGTACTCAGCATGTGCTGGGCACACCTCCAAGTTGAATACCCATCAAATCCTGTAACTTGACTGACACTTATGAAGGAGTCCCACTCTTCTTCATTCTATAAGAGAGGCAACAGAGGCACAGAAAGTCTACGTAACTTTGCCAAGGTCGCACAGAAAGCATCCCACAGAACTAAAAAGTGGCTCCAAACTGTATGTGCCTCCTTGACTTCTGTTGCTCTGTCACTTGTAATGAAGCCTGCTGAACCTCCATGTGACCCCTCACACCATCAGAGCTGTGCAGATGCAGGCCCTATCTGTACCTGCCCTATCTTCAGAAAGAGCTGCTGTGAACAGAACATTTCATTCCTGCCTGAGGTCAACTTGAAAAGCCACCTCATCATGGTAAAACTAAGACGAGAGTAGGAAGGTGCTCCCAAGGTTACGTGGTATAGCCTAGAGATGTGCCTAGCAGGAATGGAATGTGGACTGAACTGCAGGGAATGTAGGAGAGCCCAGAACATGCCCACCCCTCCACCCCGAGAAAGTCTGCCCTCCCTGGACCCCAGCAGTCCTGAAGCTGAGCTGAGCAGGAGCTGACAGCCAGGGCTGCATCACCAGTCAGTACTGAAGAACCGGTGACTCATAGACCTCGAGACATTCCTAGTCAGAAGAAGGGGGGATTTGCAGACCATTCAGTACCCTCACTTCACCAAACCTGATAGAGGCCATCTGCCACTATCAGCAGGGGTGTGGTTTCTGCTACAGGCCACTTACAACTCCTCCCACAGCTGTTCCAGACCCTCAGTTGAAGTCCGGTGTCTCTCTGCATTCTTCCCTACCCTGAACTCCTTTGCCCTATGGAGTGCCTATAGAGGACTGAACACATCATGGTTCCATCCCTTCTCCTTTCATACAGACCTGGGTTCCATGCATACCCTGCACCAAAGCCACCTCTAGAGCAAATCATCAGAAGGCAGGGAGGAGGTAAGGGAGGCTGGAGCCAATCTAGCAGCTAGGGACACTGAAGGACTGTGCCAGGAAAGGGGGCAGCACTGAGAAAATATTGCTACACCCCCACCAAGGGAAGAGATTTTCATGGCAACTGAGCAGAACCACCACAGAGCCATTTGGGATAAGGACTCGGTTGGAAAGTAGGCAGAATTCTGAGGGTTGAGGCAATATGACAGAGCATCCCTGGAAGATGTGGCAGGAAAGAAAGGTCCCAGGAGGACAACGGGGCAAGAGAGAAGCAGAGTGAGGGTGAGCTTGCTACCAGAGTCATAGGTTCCCAGTGAAGAGATTCCAAGGTGCACAGTGGCTGCCAGTATTCTCAGCCAATACACCACATGCCCATCTGCCAGGGAGAAAGTGGAGAAAGCCAGGTACTACTCAGAATCTGAAGAGAGCTGGGAAAAGAGAGGCCACTCCAGCCTTGGAAGACCTCCTCCTGGAAGCCCACCAGTACACTCACTCATTCTACCCTCTGGTCCCCAGCCCTGAACAAGGAATTCCTCCTTCCTGCCTAGGCTGTTGAGGTCTTGCCAAGTTTACTGTGAGACCTAAGGTAAGATTTTGGGTTGTCTTCTCCCTCATAAGAGGAACAGGAAAGGGGGCTCAAGAACTAATTAGCACACTAAGACAACATCAGAAGTATTTAATGTGTGCTGTCTCCAGTTATACTGCAGGGGTGGGGGTGTCTCCTGAGCACAGTGGAGACTTCCCCCCAGGACTGACAAACAGATGGCTCTGGAAGACCAAGGGGAACAACTGGTGCTCAGGCATCTTGAGCTCCCAGACCAGAAATTCTCTTTCTTCAATCTTTTGAACCCTCTCTCCTCTAACCTTCCATCCCAGGATCTAGCAAATCCTTCACGTTGTTCCTAATTTTTGAATAGCCAGAAAGTCAAGTACAGTTTCTAAATGGTGCATTTTTAAATGGCCAGGGAATTAAAAGAATTGAATTGTCTGAAAAACAATTTGCATGAAATTAAAATATTGGGTGTCTGCAATGCTTGTCAAAACATAGTCAGGTTTAGTCTCTGTTCATATGTCCTCTATACAGGACAATGTCATTACAGCCAAGTGCAATGCCCACAGAGTCTAAAATACTAACTAGATTCTTAGGGGGGAAAAAAGTTACATCCCATGTTCTAGGCTCCTGCAACACAGTGTACACACACATACACACACACACACACACACACATACACACACACCTTCACTAAGGTTGGCTTTGTGACCAAGTGTTCCCAGATCTTGGGTGAGAATGTCTTTCTGTTGCTGCCTACCTCTTTCTTCCCAGCGCCCAGGCAGGTGTCATGAGAAGCTTACATTCCTTCCCAGCTGTGTGTCACTCCTCTGTGTGTCAGCGTGGGGGTGGTTATCATTGTACGCTTCTGACGGCATCCAAAGCTCAGTACAAACATCATGGCTAAGGGTTTTCCTGCCTCCATGTTGCCAGGCAGCTGGATCATGAGGTCCAATCCATTCAGACGTAGAAGCCCAGCTCCTTCTATTCAGAAGTGGCCGGAAGCTTCTGAGGCCTCTAAGCCTTCTGGGGTTTAAAAAAAAAAAAACCCACATCTCCTGTCTGGGGCATCACACATACCCTCAGGTCCTTCAGTCACCTTAGGGTCAGCTCCAATGTGAGTGGCTCTCAGGTAAGCATGGTGCTCCTGGTCCTAAACAAACCTCTGACACCACTGGGCACCCTGAGTCCTGCCATTTGGTCAGCGCATCCTGAGCAATGAACAATACACATCCCTGCTAGACCACCTCCTCAGTGAGAAAACCACCTTGTGGCCCTAGCTACTGTCCTTTCTAGATTAACACCTGTGTGCTGATCTATAAATATCCACTGAGTCCATGCCACTATTGCATGCAAATGGAAGGATGGAGCGTCCAAAAGTAGGAGCATGACAGAGAGGAAACCACGTGAGAAAACAAGAGCTCCAAAGTGCTTCTCCATCAGCCCTTCACAAGCCTGAGACACGCACACAACAGGATGTGAATATGAGCTTCAGCCTGGCTCAGTCTTGGGAGTGCAGGAAAAGGTCCTCCTCTGGACTTGCCACAGACATGTTCCCTCACCACACAGAGACAGACAGACCCTTGGGCATCTCAGCACAGATGTCCCACCACCCATGAGCCACCACTGATGGCAGAAAGTAGGAGGGACCACATCTGACTCCCGGTCACACCACACACACACACTTGTTGATGGATTGGTCAGAAGATCTGGCTCAAGGCCGACTCCAGCATGTCCTGTCTTTAATTTGTGTGTTCAGATTTTTGGCTTGTGTCCAGACTGGGGCCTTTGCCTGTTCTTTCCAAGGTCAGTGAGGAGCAGGAGTCCTAGGCCTGCACTTGGGAATGGGGGCTCCTGCAACCTTACCTGTCTGCCACAGCAGATGCATCTCAAGGCCTACTGAACAAACCTAGAGCTACCTGCTATCCCTGGGTTCCAAAAGGCCCAATCATGGTACCTAACCCTTTTCCCAAACCCACAGCCACCCTCCAGCCTCCAGCTTGACCTTCAGAATGGCCTGCCTCAGTCCAACTGCAGTCTCAGGGCAGACAGCCTTCCACATCCTCTGTATGGGCTCTAAATTCCTACATAACCTCACAGGAATGCACCTGAGCTGCCACAGAAAAAATACAAACAGATGCCTGTTTCTCTGTCTTTGGGGCATGAGGGAATTATGGGACACATAGCCTGAAGTAAAGAAAAGTAGCCACACCAGCCCTGAAATGGACTGAGGAATTAGTAAGACCCATTCTCATACCAAGATGGTCCAGAAGGCTCTGGGCTGCTAGAACTGAAGATCCACTCCCTAGCAGCGAGTGAAATGCCATCACAATCCCCTTCCTGCGTGCTTGCTCCTAAAGATCTAGTTCCAAGCACAGTTGTCTGATCCCTCTGACCCCCAAACCTGCCATGCTCTTGCTGATGATATGGTCCTGCTCCCAGCAGCCAGCTAGCTACTGCAGAGCCTGGGCCTTTAAAACAATCATCGGGGTCTCGAGTGGGCCCACTTCAGCAACCCCACTCCCACAGCGATTTTTCCCCACAGGCCCTGCAGGGCGTTTCCTTGTTAGACCACCAAGCCCCAAGCATCTCTTACTCAACCTCCGAGCCGCGGGGTAAAGAAACAAAAACGTAGAACTATCCTTTTAAAACAATGCCAAAGGTTATCTCCATTGGGGTACAAACTAAACTGATCCCTATCCTACCTCCGCAGCACATAGCTTGTCCACCCTGCAAACGCAGACTGTAGAACCGAGTCCCCAAGAGACCCTCCAGCGATTCTTTCCAAATCCAAGTAGGCACTTTGGTCCTCCCTCGAGACAGGGAGATAGATCTCTTGGGGTGCCCCTGGCCGCAGTGTCATCCGTGCCCCTGAGTGCCTTTTTCTGGCACCAGAAAAGGCTGAGACAGCTAGGCCGATCCTCACTGAGTGGTCTACAGGGATGCGCCCCAACCCACTGTCCGACACTCGGATGGAACAGAGAGGAGCGTAGGCAGCCGGCAGTGGCGGGAGAGGATGGGCTCCGACTCTGTGCCCTGCGCTGGCCCTCGCCGGCTCTGGGTCGGCGGAGCACGCGGCTCCTGGAGACCTCTGGGCTGAAGGAGGGGTCCAAGGGCCCCACGGGAGAAGGGCCCCCTGGCGCTGGGCGAGTGTGGGGCGGAGGGACAGGCCAGGGGTGGTTCTTACCTGCTGGCCTCGGGGTGGTCCGAGCTGCTGGGCGCCCGGACTGAAGGTGCAGGAGGGCGCGTAACCCGCGAATCCGCGCCCAGAGCCGCACCGGCTGGAGCGTGTGCGCCGCGGAGCGCGCCCCGAGCCTGGTTTCTCCGTGCGTGTGGCCGCGGGCAGCCGGGTCTGTGTGTCCCTGCGCCGCGGTGTGTGTGTGCGTATTGCACACGGGGACCGGGCTACTCCAAAGCCGCCGCCAGTCGCAGCCAGTAATCAGAGCGAGGCGCCCCTCGTCTGCTGTCGCCCACCCCTTGCCGCTGGGCTCGCTCTGTCCTGCGGGAGAGGCGCCGCCTTTGCTGCGCAGCCAGGCCCGGGGCCGAGGGAGGCGACAGACCACCGCCTCCCCGGCGGACCTCGCAGGCAGGGGGTGGGGTGCAGGCCAATGAGGGCCCGGGGGCGGAGTTAGGCCCGGGACAGAGATGGGGAGCTGGATGAGGACCACCGCACTGACACAAGCCAGAGCTGCTGCAGAGACCCAGGGCGCGGAGGCGGAGGTAACAGCCCCCCTTTCTCAGTTCTGTCGCAGAGCTTCCGGGCTGAGTTGTGCCTTCCTCAGGGCTCACCACCTTTCTGTCCAACTGCAAAACACACAAGAGAAAGCCCTCTCTCTCTTCCTCTCCTCTCTGTGTCCCAAGGCTCCTCTGGCAACCTGCCACCTGAGCAAGTCCCAGGCCCTCTTTGGGCCCTTCTCTGCTTACAGTCCGGGGTCTGCAAGGGTTGGATTGCAGGTGCTTATCTAGATGTCCTCAAATGTGACACCCCAGAGAACACCTCTATAGCCACAAAAGGAGTGGTTGTTGGTGCTTATGGGAAGTCTGTTAAAAATAAATGAGACTGCCCTGCCAGCTCCGTGAGTTTTGGTGTGTGGCCTGATATTTCTGAGCCTCCACTTCTTCATCTGCACTATGGTCATCTTTCCTATTTCTGGGGCCATGAGAACAACACAGAGTAGGAACGGTCTGTGTGCCAGTAGTAAGTGCTTGTACTAGGCTCTTATATTCATTAATGCTAACAAATTACTATTGTTGTTGGTGATGTGGTGTGCTCACCCTTCTCCTGGTACAATTTGATAAGTGGGGGCTTAATGACCAGAACTCAGCTGGTTAAGGTTACATAGACAATGTCCTGCCTCCTCCAGTTTGTCCCCAGTCACAGTATCCTGAGTTCTCTGAATCCCCATCACTAGGCTCTCAACTGGCTTCTGCCATTGCCCATTCAGGTAAGTTCTGAGCTACCCTCAATGTGTGTCCTTCTGAGGAATCCTCAAGGAAGAAGAGGGAAGGAGAAAGGACTTGAGCCTTTTGTTAGCAAGATCATTCTAGCTAAAGACAAAAAGGACCAGGAGATGGAGAAGAACCATGAATGGGAACCATACAGAACCCTAACTGGTAAGACCTGACCATTTTACATCCCATTTCACAGTGGAAACAGTAAGGCTAAGAATAGGGAGCAGCTTGATGCTTCAGAAAGATGTATGGAGTTCCCTATATACAGACAGCAAGTTCACAATTCCCCCCTAGTCCGGGAAGCACTGCTTCTACTTCGTCACCTCTCAGTGTTCGTTCTCGCTTGTGTTCTTTCAGGCCATGTTCCAAAGGAAGAGCAGTAGAGAATATGTCTTCTCTACTAAGAGTGGTTGGGACCCCTTTAGAGAGAGCACAGCCAGATGCTAGGCAGAAGTCAGCAGTCAATCAAGACTAGCTCTGGAATGCACTGCATCTCTCTCTAGTCTGTTTCCCCAAACTGGAGGTCAGCTTCTCTACTCAGCCTCCAGCCCTGATGAAGGACAGATCAAATGAGGTGTCACCTGTGAATGCACTCTGTAAACTGTGAGACATGCAAGGGGAGGCAGGGTTGTTGAGAGCCTCCACATAGGAAGTGGAGCATGAAACATAGGACATTGGCACTAGAGGATGCATGGAAGGGGGGAGATGGAATCACTTACCCACAGTAGGCCAGATCACTCCAGAAATGTTGATAGTCAGACTCCACTATGGGAAACCTGACAATTTGAGGTTGAGCATCCAGTTCCTGGTTTATTACAAACTGCTGGTTCTTCATGTCTGTGTCTGGGAACCAGAACCCTGCTCTCTGTTCTGTGTTAGCAGGTACACATGGTGGTTTATGAGAAAGGTAGTCATGGTATGTGTCTTCCTCTATCCAGGCAGCTAGTTGTGCAGAAAGAAGTGAGATGCTCATATAAACCCACCTGTCTTCCCTTTGCCTCACAGCCTATGACCTGAAGGTGTGTCCCTGGCAGATCCCAGACAGAGGACAGTCAGAGTTTTGGTCCTACTTGTGCCCAATCAAAAAGAAGCTGTCAATGGCAGAGGGAGAATGGGAAACCATGACACACAGAGTCCCAAGAGTGATGCTTTTTCCTAGTTGATCCACCTCACAGGGGCACAAAGATGACTTACCAGACCCCATCAGATGAATATACTGTGAGCTACACCCTCCATCATTCTGTAGGCCCAGCACGGGCGGCTTCTGTGTCTTGTGCCTGCCACAGCAGTTTTCTCTGGTCCTCCTAACAAATATTGTCCCACGAATAAGAACTATATCAATTCTGGTCCCTCAAACCAAGCACCCCCAAGAACAGAGCCAAGATTTCCCGTTATGTCTATGGTCACCCACCCAAAAGGCCAACTTTAGGTCAAATTCTAACCTTGACTTTCCATGCTTGGTAGCTCACCATCCTCACCCTCGATGCCAGGCTTTGCAAAATATTGGGGTGGAAACTAAAGGACCACCCCTGGAAATGGCGTCCCAGAGCCCTTTTGAGGTGCCCTCCCAGAACAGGAGAATGAGGGACCTCCTTATCCACTGTTCCTACCCTGAGGTGCTCACTACCTCATCCCTCTCCACCAGCCAGGCAGCTGGGCAGGCAGCAGCTGAAAAATATGGGTTTTAATTCAATTTCCTGAGATGAGGGACTGAGGGAGATGGATGCCAGGCCACCCTACCCAGCATTCATCTCTCCTGCACAGCAGCTCCTTCCGTGACACAAGCCCAGCCCTGGCGCCACTCAGACATAAATGGTACCTTCCAGAACACAGGTGTCTCAGATTGGAGAGCTAGCATCTCTGGCAGGCCCCCACTCTGTAGAACCAAGGCTGCTCAGGATTCCTAGCACTATCTTCTGGAGAAAGGACCCTCCTTAACTATTCTCCACAGAATCTCTTCACAAGCTTTGGAAAAACACCCCTGCCCAGGCCTCAACACCGCAGATAATTAGATAATTGGTCTGTGGAGAGGCTTGGGTAGGAGTGTTTTTTGAAAGCTCCCTAGGGTGTTTTAACATACAGCTGGAGTGCTTTGAACACTGTGAGAAGCCCTCCCCATGCTTCACATGCAAGCCTCCCAAGGTGTCTGCTCATACAACCAGAATAGGGACCTGGTGGACCTGGTCCCCAAACCTTGGGATACCCTGAGATAAAAGGAAATGCACGTAAGTTCTCTGTCTAAATCCATGCTGTGCAGACGGTGACTTTGGTGTACTTGAAATCCCCTGAGATGCCCTGGAAGCTACCTGAAGTTGAGGAGGGCAGAAGGGCATCTTCAGAGGTGTTAGGCATTCCTCAGAGGCTAGGTTTAAGTTCTCTCTGGCCCCCACCCATTCCACAGCCCAACGGTGGATAGAGATGAGTGAGGCAAAGACTACTTGGAATGAGATGCTGGTGAGTAACAGGGGCAAGAGTTAGGACTGTCACTCATAAGGCTCAGGATCAGAAATGATGCTCCAGTTACAAGGCGTTGTGGCTACCAGCAGAACAGGTCTCCGGTCAACCAGCCCTGTGCCTCCCTAACTTTTAGATAAGAACTTATGCATCTGGGAAATTGGAATGCATGAGTGTCAGGTTAGACCGGATGAGATAAATAATTCCTTGAATCCCAGAGGAAAAGCAAGAGACCTGTGTGCAGACCTACATCTCTTTGACCTATATACATAGATGCACAAATACTCTGTCCAGCCCAGATGAGTGAACATGCCAATATACATGCTCACTGCACCTTCCCATGCAGCATGCACCCCAAAGGTGTGGTCACAGATGAGCTAGTGGGTGGTACAACACACAGATTCATGCTCTGAATATGCGTCTTCTCCTCTGGGATAGAGATCTTCCCTCCTGAGGGATCTCAAGCAGACAGCAGGGCCTGTCTGCAAAGGCAGAGCTTCATCACTCTTAGGCAATTCTTGTCAGAGAATGAGTGACATTTCCCATTCACCTTCGGTAGTGCCTTCCCCAGTGACTCAACTGGTTACTCATGGGAGCCAGACATTCTGAGATCCCATAGTTGATGAAGAATAAAATATTTCTTTTCTCACACCATCTCCTCCCCTCTCCTCTCCCCGTAAGATTCTTTCCATATCCCTGATCCCTTGCTCTATCTTCTTCACACCTGGAATTTGTGCATAGCCTCTTGAGTTGCAGAAAGTACCACCCCAGCCTATATCACAAATCAGACATATGAATTCAAAGGCCACTTTGCACATGCCTACCCTCAGCTAGGAGCAGGCCTGCTACCCCTGGCCAGCTCTAGCTCCTGTCCCAGTAGATTCATACATCGCCTCTGTCTGCTCCCTCTTTGCAGATAACACAGTCACAGCCAGTTCCCACTTGCTGCCCCTGTAGTTTCCTGGAGTCTGTCTTAACTGCTCTAAAAATGACAGTCTGCCCCAGCCCAACACAATTCCTGGCTCTAATAAAAGGGCCTCTGCAGGCACAGGGGTGTAGAAATTGCAGATAATATGTGTGGGAGGAGGCAGCCCGCATGAGGCATGAATACAGCCATTCCCAGAAAAAGCAGTTCAGAATACTGTAGGACTTATTACAGGCTGAGGCCTGAGTCGTTGTCATACAAATGATGTTGATAATTATGTTGAAGGTAGAGCAGATACAATGTTGTTTGATGACCAACTTTGGGAACATGTTGGCAGCTGATTATTATTATTATTATTATTATTATTATTATTATTATTATTATTATATTGTTGCGGCTGATGGGAGAACTATCTGCAAGAAATTCAGAGGGTCCTTGGGCTCTAGACCCTGAGTTAGTGGAAAGGGTCTGCCCTAAGGCTTTGCAAATATTCAAGACAGAGTCTATATGGTTTTGATGTTCTAGTGCTGTGTGAAATGTTACTGCAAACTTAGTGGTTTAAGGTAATATACCCTGTATGTGTCACAAGTTCCACGGATTCAGAGACTGGACAGGAAGTTCTGCTGGGGATGTTACTGGGAAGCAATCAAAAGGAGACCAAGCCCAGGGTTCCGTGCAGGCACTGGGTCTTATTCCAAGGTTTTGGCTGAATTCAGTTGCCTTAGCTTTTAGAGGTGCTGCTGAGAGCCCAATCTTGCCACTGCAACCCTCAGCATTGTGCTGCCTCTCTGTCCTTGATATCTCTTTCAAAGGGTTCATCTGATTGGCTTAAGATCTTTCAGAGTAAGTTCCTGTTCCTAGACTTAAAGGTGACTCATTGGTAACATCAGCAAGATCCATTCCCCTTTTGCCTCATAAGAGGTCCAATCAGGAAATCAAAATCACACTGTATTATAGGTCCTGTCCACGCTCAAGAGGGTGGGATAGTGTGGGACTGCACACCAGAGGCCGGAACTGTAGGTACTTAAAATTTAACCACAGTCCCCATCTTCTGGAGCCTGGTGTGTGAGGGTGGACTAGGGCTCCCCACTACAGCAGCTCTCTGAAGTCAGAGCCTGTGCCTATCTGGTTGCACCCCCAATATTTGGCACCCACTCTGTGCTGATTACAAGTGAGTCACCAACCCCTGTGTCTAATATACCTCAGTGGGAAGTCCAAAACCCAGCACAGGGAAATAACTACATCAACTGTCCAAAGCCACAAATGGAAAGGCTGAAACAATGTATGCAGCGCTATTCTCAAGGAGCTTACGATATGACGGGCTCTGGGCTGTCACCTTAGCAGCTCGTCAAGCTGTATTGGTTAGGGACATGGTAATCATATGTATGCAGGTGAAGAACCCAAGTCTCAGAGAGATGAAGTCGTTTGTCCAAAGATGCTGCCAGCCCTCTCCATTCAGCCTTAATGTCACTGTCGCTACTTCTGTGTATCAGGGACAGATGTGCAGGAAGAGTTGAAGATGGTCAGCTACCTCCCCCACCCCTGCCCTTCTGTTCCTGGTTCCTGGGGAAATCATCCCTAGATCTGCTTCACTCTGGAATGGCCACCACAGAGAGAGGTATTTGCAATTATTCTTAATTAGCCTGACTGACCATCTCTGTCACCAGGCTGTCTCTTTAGCTGCTTCTTTGTGTTTTGAGGACACTTCTACAGAAGGAGGGAACTCATCTGCAGTGGCCTGGAGGGAAAGGTCACAGAAGGATGCTGGCAAGAAGTGAGCCAAGGCATCTTTATATGAACCCAGTCACAGTACCTCTTAGAGCCTGCTGCTTCTACTAGGTCCCCAGTGGGAAACTGCTCTCCAGCTCCAGGCATAGGTGCTACTTCCATCATCCTCATTGCTGGAAGGAGCCACCAGCCCACTCCCTAAGGGACCCATCTGCTCAGAACCTCAGATCTCCACATGCATCACCTTCCTCAGTCTTGTTCACATATCACTGACATTATGAACCCTGTCATCTCTTGTTTCACTGAGGTAAACAGTGCTGGCAAGGCGGAGACTTCAGAACTAGTCTTCAGGATTCTAACTGCCATTTTGACACAGTTATTTACCTTTCTGTGTCTTTATTTCCTCACAAAGAGAGCAGAGCTAAATAAAAGCATTGGTATTTAAGGTTGCTGGGAAAATTGTGTGTGTGTGTGTGTGTGTGTTGGAGAGATGTGTGATGCTTAGCATAGGGTAAACATGTAAAAAAATAACTCAGGTTTTCCTTGCTTGCTAATTTTCGTTTTTCATATTGTTCTTATCAATTTGTTTGCTTTACTTTGTTTGCTTGCTTACTTGCTTGCTTGCTTGCTTTTGGCAGGCTCTCCTTACTTAGCCCAGGCTAGAACAGAGATCCCCTTCCTTCCCGGCAGTGCTGGAGCCACAGCAGTGTTACCCTTTTCTTCCACAGCCTTCTCTGTGCACATGCTGTATATACACCACCTGTCTTTTTCTATAGGACTTATCTCCCCTAAGCCAACACAAACTGCCCCACGACCAGGTCTTTCTTCACTTGTTGCTCTAGCCCCAGCTTAGGGTAACTAGACACTGTTGTTAAGCTGGAGACTGAATCCCAGCTTCCCTATGCACCCCCAGAAACTGAATTTCAAGAGAATAAAAGGAAGCTTCTGTTTTCCCAGCATCTTGGCTGTGTCACTCTGATCCACAACTGTAGACCCCATTTCTAGATCACACACTCCTCAGCAACACAGTCACCAAATATTAGAGTCCAGCCCACCAAGACTGAGACCCCTGCCCTAAATCTCTGAAGGTTTTGGCTTTCTAAAATATACCACATGACTCAGAGATTCCACAATAAAATTACCCAAGCATCGATGATAAGATGCAGGACACTTGGAAAGGAAGCCTAGACTTTCAGAAGAAACTCAGAACTGGATCATGGGAAGGTCTAGAGAGACCAGCTGGCTCCCTTTCAGTGTTTAAAAAAAAAAAAAAAAAAAAAGCAAGTGGTGCTTGTGTGCACTCTGAGCCTAGGGCTGGGCTGATGGACAGAACGGTGGGAAAGGGCTCCCCTGTGAGGGTTGCTAGGCACTGGCAGAGCTGGGGGTGGGGACAAAGAGCTGCCTGGCCCAGTCAGCAGAGCCAACACTGCATCTTAATCAGGCTACTGGGGGAGGGAGGTGGTGGGTAAAACCGGTCCTAATCCCATTACAGCTGCTCATCCAGCTGCCAGTGCTGGCAGGACCCCAGGCCCCAGCGCCGCCTTCTACTTCCCTGATTGGGACAGTTCTCAGATTCAGTCTGCATAGAACCTTAGACACTGAAGCTTTTCTCTCTCACTGAATTCTCAAGCCCTGTGTCTGTGCGGAGAATGACAGGGAGGTAAAGGCAAGGACAGTGACACCCAGAAGCTGGAGAGTAGAAAGACTGAGCCCAGAAAAGATGGTGGGAGTACCTAAGAAGCACTGAACATGACACCCCACAATAGACTCAAGCCACCATTACTGCATCCCAGCCAGGCCTGGCCCCCTACCCTTTCTCAGACTGGCCTCTAATCCCGGCTTCTGAGAGAGCTTTAGCTCAGATCACAAAATGACCTGTAATCTCCATTCAGGACAGAGCCCTGACCCTACTCAGAGTCTCCAAGCAGTGGGTATCTCTGTACTTCTTCCAGCCCCATAGAGCTCTCTCAGAAGACAGAATTCTCCTTGCAGAACTGCCTGTTCCCTGAGACCTCCTGACTTCTGGAAACTCACAACAGCTCCTACTCCCTTCCCCTGCTCCTGAACTCATCCTGCCCTGGTGCATGTGGGTCATTAATTTCAGAAGTAACTTTGTGCCAAATGTTTTTCCAGACTCTGTCCAGAGTCTAAAAGGAGATCAATGGGTAGATGTTAGTCCCACCCAGAGTCAAGACGCAGATATTGGGGACAGAGTCATCTTGTTGGAGATGGACATGCAGACTAGTAATAGAATTAGTGAGTGACTGTGGAGGTAACCCCCCTGTAGGCATCAAAGTGGTGTGTTGACATGAACACAGCCACATCGAGGACCCTAGTCTCAGACCCTTTGGAAAATGGAAAATTCTTCTTTTTCACTAGCAGCCAGACTTGGGGCAAGACAAGAAATGGCAAAGCCTTCCCTTCTGGCCCATTAGTAGATATTGATAGAAATCCCCACCATAGCTTTCTCCGAATGGACGTTTACAGCCTGAACACCTCTCCTCTACAGAGACTGCTCCTACTGAGATTAGGTAAACCTTCCTCGTAGACCCAGCTGTTTGCCATAAACCCTACCTCCTTATTTATCTGTATCTAACAATCTTGTCTTCTGTTCAGCTCATTACAATGACTATGCCTCTCTCTGTCAATTTTGTATGATAAATATGCTAATCTTCTGCAGTATTGAGGTTTCTTAGTTTGAGAGCCCACCCAATTCCAGCTTCTCTATGTATCTAGGTGTTTGTGATTTCTTCATTCCCTCTGCACTCCAGCCAAGGCCATTCCTAGAAGCCATGTGCTAACTCAACTCAACACCACCTGGTGTTGGGAATGGGGATACTAACCTTAATAATTCAGGCAAATGGAGTCAATGTAGATGAATGTCCTAAATGCAGCATGCAGGTCACACACCCCATGCAGGTTCCTCAGTTTTCCTTCTTGGGACTAGAAAATGTTTAGGAGGAACTCTGAGTCTTCTACCAGCATCAGGGTGGAGGGCAGTCTCTTCAATATGTCCTCTTCTTGATATTACTGAAGTGTAGGGCTCAAGATCTCCTCCTTGGGCCCTTGGCTAACTAACATGCTCAATCCCACAAGCTCAAGGGGTCCTGTCTAGGAAGGAGAAGAGGACCCAAAGACTCTCAGGGCTCCAACTGTCCAGCCAGAGAACTAAGACTAGGCTGTTCCAGCTATACCACAAAGGAATAGCATGGCCAACCACACTTGGCACATGTGGCCACGTGCAGGTCATAAGGAAAACTTTTATCACCCCACCTAAACCTCTCTCCATCGATAATCCCTTTCTCTGGGTGTCGAGTGAGATGTACGCAGAAGAGGCACCATGGATGGTGACATAGAGACTTTCCTTCTAAGCTGAGTTCACGCTGTCAACCACAGTGCCTCACCCTCATACCTCCATATTCATTGCTCAGCAAAGACACAAGGGGGCCATTTGGGTTAAGACCTTTTATTGCCCAGCTGTCCTAGCCAATGTTAAGTGTGTCTCTGGCTGTAAATCCCACTAGCCATGGCCAGTCACTGCAGAACTGAAAACACCTTCAAACATTTCCAGTGTGGCCTGCCTCTCTGCAGGACTTTAAAAGGGAAAGTCCTCAGCCATGACCAGGCAGCATAATCCTACCACCCACCTCCAAGCAACTTAGGAAAAGTAAGGACTCAGAAAGTGGAAGCCTCAGAACACCACTGAGGTCACCACAGGAAGGCAGGTGGGTGGAAATATTCCCCTTCAAAGTTGAATGGGATGAAGGAACCTTCAAATGACTGTCTATATTAGTCAAATGCATTGATCTGAGAGAGACAGAGAGGGAGAGGGAGAGGGGGAGAGAGAAAAAGGGAAGGATTAAAGGAAGGAAGGAAGGAAGGAAGGAAGGAAGGAAGGAAGGAAGGAAAAAAGAAAGGTGCTCAGGGAAATTAACTTAAAGTAGAAACAATTTTCCTAGGTTCATGGTTCCAGGGATATCCATCCATGTCTTCTGGCTTCATTGTTTCTAGGCTGTGGTAAGGCTGAACACCTCAGTGTGAAGAGTGAAGTCACTTACCTCCTGGTGGTCAGGAGGGGAGAGAGGGGAGGAAGGAGGAGGGAAAGGGGAGACATGGCTACACTATGCACAATGTGTATAAGCTGGCTTCTTCCTTCTTCTTTCATTCTATCCAGGTGCCCAGGTTAATAGATGGTGCCACTCACAGTCAAGGCAAGTCTCTCACATCACTTCCTATCCCACTTGTCAAGTACCTCTGGTAACACCTTCACGGACACACCTGTAGGCGCTTTCGACTAATTCTTTAGGTCGTGTCTCTGTCTAATCAAGTTGGCAATAAAGACTGACCATCACACTACATTTTTTTGGTACCATCCACCTTTTCCAGTTCCTTAATCCAGATAGAGAATCCAGTGTTCATTGGTCCAAGCAGGACATCACTCCAGAGGTTCAGACTCACATATGTAGCAACCCATGTGAGACCAGCAATGTCTGGGGCACCTCCAGGCCTGCATTTCCATGTTGATCACAAGAGCCTGCTATTTCCACACTTCCCATTGCTCCTCCTCTACACAAGTATCTCCTTTGAGTTCTTGGGGAGTAGGGATCCTGAGGTTCACTCCCATATGTGTTGTTCATAATTCGTGCAGTAAGCAGTGTTAGTGAGGATTTTAAAGGGCTAGTCACAGTGCCACACTGAAGTTGCTGGGATCCATCTTCTGGGCCATTTTGTCAAATAGGATGCCATGAATTTAAGCAATGGCTAAGCTCTTAGTGGAATGCCACTAGAATGTAGACATTTGGAAGCAGGACATTCTGATCTCAGCCAGATTTCAAAGAGGTACCCAAAGAAGTTGCCTGATCTTAGATTTGAAGGCTGAGTTAAGGAATAGCATGGATCAGGAGAACTACAGTGGAGAAAACCAAAACACAGGCCACAGAGAAAGGGGACAGCATGCATGGGACCCACTTCACCCAGACCATGTGGCTAGAGGGTAGTCAGCAAAAGGCATGTACTGAATTTGAGCCATAGAGCCAGATCACACTGGTCAAATCTTCAGATCAGTGGGAAGCAGTTAAAGAGAGGACCAGTCCTCACCTGCATTTTGAAAGTATTTCCCAAGATGCAAAAAAGAGAGGAGACTGGAGGGTGCAGAGGACAGAGCCTAAAGGCTGGCTGCAGCAGGCAAGCCCCACTGTTGATTCTGAACTAGGAGACTGTAGAAAGGAGAGAGAGATGGAGAAACAGGAGACCATCTAAGGAGCACAGCTAGTGGGGCCCAAGAGTTGGTGTGTGAGCATCTGATAGCATTCAGGACACTGGGATGTAAACATCGAGTATATTCTATCGAAGGGAGAATCATGGATGCACCATTCTCTTTCTTCTTCCCATTGCCTGGAACAGAAGAGTAATAGTATAAACCAGAGTAACCTTGTAAAGAGGAGAAGGCCACTTCTTCACAAGAAGGATCTGGCTTATGTGTGAATTGCCCTTTTGGATTAGTATGCAAGGAAGGAGTCCGATTCTCATTCATTCTGACACCGCTGTTCACTACTACTATTGATGAGGCAAATCTTCAGAATGATGGACTAACCACAAGGCATATGGAGGTCGAAGCTGGCAGGTTCTATGGCTGTCACCAGGCTGCACGATTGTCTACCTGGTAAACACATTCATGGAGCAGGAACCTGGAGGGAGAAACAGACTTCACATGGATCAGGTACTGGACTTGGGCCAGCTGGGTTTGACACACCCTAAGGGAAGCCCAGGAAAGGCCATCAATAAAGCAAGTGGGAATCTCAGAAAAGATTGAAGTTGGAAGAGCAAGCATGTGGTTAGAAACAAATCAAGGCTTCTTCACCCTGACAGAACAAGACTATATCAGAATTCTGGTAACCAGACACAATGTACAAATTCTGATGGAAGGGAATTGAGACAAGATCTGGCATTGGGATTTCTTAAAGCTCCCCATTCGACTCTCACGAGCAACCAAGGGCAGAACTACTTGGATGGATGATAACTGAAACACCAGGACAGATGGCTCAGGGAGAAGGTGCAGAGTAAGAAGACCTGAACTCAGCACCTGTCCTTTATGGTACCTCTCACACCTCCTGTTCCTGCCTGGTGAGGAGAGTGATGACTGCTGCCCAGTCAACCCATCAGGAGCTTCTCTAGGCATTGCAGCTGAACTAGGCAAAGACGTCCAGGGAGTGTGCTCCACAGGACTCCTTAGGAAGGAGCCCCTTGCAGGACCAGTGTGTGAGTTCTGTCATTACAGCTGCTGTACTGTCTGCAAGCACTGGCGTGTACTGCAAGCTCACAAGCTATCTATCAGTTCTTCCCCTTATAACTAACTATGAGGTTTTGTTGATCCAATCTACAAAGGAAGAGAACTATGGTCAGCCCTACCAAGACAGAAGGTTGCCAATGAAACTAGCCTCACAGACGCCATCCCGATGGTTCTTCTGTCCCCATCTTCTACTGTTATTGCTTCCCAGGGTGGATGTGGGAACAGGAGCCAGGATGGGGACAGGGCAGCGAGAGGCAACAGAGTCACATAACAAATCCCAAGAATCAGATTCCAGAGAATAACATCAGGGTGCAGAGATGAGTTTATTGTACAGCACATATACTTATATATAGTGTTTGAGCCAGTCCCAACCCCCTAAATCCTTAGTCAACTGTGTCTTGTGATGCTGTCACTGTGTCCCAATGAAAGCCCTGCCTGATGAGGCTCCTGTGACTCCTTGAAGAATCCTGTTCTGCTGTATATGGCATTAGATCTAATAAGATGGCTCCCGGAACAGTGGTGAGAAGCAAAAGGACCTGAGGCCAGGGCGGTAGCTGCTTCCCCCATCTTCACTGAAGTCCTAACAAGGGGCAACGTTACCCCACTGGGACACAGTGAAACAACTCCAGTAACTTAAAGGAGTCTCTGCATCAACCACCTAACTCTGCCTTTCCTCCTTCAGGTCAGGCTACTGTGTCCCCTGTACTCTGTCACCTCCCTTGTTGGGCCACCTGCCACTGTGGCAGCCATGTTTCCAGGTTAGGCTACTGTGTCCCCTGTACTCTATCACCATTGTGGCAGCCATGTTTCCATTTCTTCATGCACAGCTTAGCCATGTTTCCCTACCCTCCATGAGGTCTTGGAACTCAAACAGCTGATCCCTTCGCTGGGCAGAGACTCCCAATGCACTGGTTGCAAGCTGCCATCTAAGCATGGTTTCAACGTAGCATTTGGCCTGGGAAGTGAGAAGGAAGCAGTTTCTGCCTTTATATTCAGGACTCTGGACACTATTTACTGGGGCTCCTTTAGCATAGCCAAGGCTGCTGAGTGGGTGGTATATGAAGTGACCTTAAACCAAACCCATCCAACATTTTCATATTGTAGTCAGAACCAGAGCAACAGTAATCTGATGAAGTGCAACCTAGGGTGGTCGGTTCCATCTTGTCCCCGAGGAAAGATATCCCTTAACATATCACACTTAGAGTCATACATCTTGGCTGCATGTGACTATGTCTCCTCTGTCACAATACCCCCTCCTCAGCTGGCCATCAGCAAATACACTATGAGTGTTAGCCAATGACCTGAAGGCTCATTTTACCAAAGACATCTTGGCAACCTTTCAGCCCCAGAAGCACAAACTGTGGCGGAATCTCAACAGAGGCGTTCCTATTAGTATCCCCATGGCCAACCTCATGGGCATAAGCAATGGTTAATAGATCCCAATCACTCAGCAGAAGCCATAACATAGATTTCAGAAATCCATGAAGAAGAATGGATTTCTTACTGTGCATACTCCTTAATTTCCTGTGTTTGTCCCCAAAGGGCTTTTCCATCGACAAAGCACTTGTTTCTATAGGCAGTGCAGTTGAAGAGAAACCAGGGATGGAGAGATTAGCAGTAGGGACAGAAGGGACCCGGAGAGCTGAGGTGGCAGCTCTAATGAAGGGGTGGGAGAGCCCAATCCAGCCCCAGACAGACAGGAATGGGCCAGCTAGGAGCAGAAGCCAGACGGGGCACCAGGAGTAAGCCCACAAGTAAGTCCTTTGTCAAACCAGAATCCAGTCTTGCTGTATAAGTAGTGTTCCAAGGAAAGCATGTGTTCAGCTTCCAAATGAATGAGTTTCTGAGGTCACTGTCTATTCTGAAGAGTCCTTACATATCTGAGACTACTTGGCATAACCCTTCATGGGAAGGGCTGACTATCTACCCTTTGGGGATCAAGGATGAGCTTGGTTCCTGTAGGACTTAGCTTGAGGATGCCCTGTATCCCAGATGCCCTGCTTTGGGCATCTCTCATGATGTCTTACTCCCGTATGTCTCCAATGAGCCTGAAAGTGAACTGTGCCCACCACCACCACCACCCTGATGCATTTGCCCCTTGTCTCTCTGTCCTTGCCTCTGAGATCCTCCCCTATACCCCTGCCTTTCCTTCCTGCTGTGCTCAGACCCTTCTTCACTCAACATCTGAACTCTCTAGGTCATCCTGTTGCCCTCTAAGGCTCTATGTCCACGATGCCTGGCTATGCTCCTCACCTCACTGAAAATCTGTCCACCTTCTGACAGGACCCACACCTATCTCCCAAGCCTCTCTTCTAGGACTTCATGCTTCATCTCTGTGAATGGCAGCTCCCTTTCTTGCTGTCCACACCTAGATCCTCTGCGCCTTTTGGATCCCTTGACTTTTCTTAGGCTTCCCTGTGCCTACTGGTCCCCCACTGATGCCTGCTGAGCCCCTGCAGATTCTGACTCACCCCTCCTCCCCCCTCCCTACCACTGCCACTATGGGCAGGCCTCATCCCCAGAGGAAGTGATTCAGCACCCAGACTCTGCAGCCAGCTATGTGCTTGGTGTCTGTGCAGCTTTGGGTGAGTTAATTAGCCTCTCCGGGACACAGCTTCCTCATGTATAAATCAAAGGTAAGAATGATATGTCCCTTTTGCAGTTGTGAAAATCAAGTGGTATGTGGAAACCAGGCTGGTGCTTAGAAATAGAAACCTGTTAATCAAGATTATCTCTGGCCACTTGCCACTACCCCACTCAAAAAATATGGGAGCCACAATGGAGTAATATATAAAATTTCAAAACATCTAGTAGCTGTATTAAAACAAATCATGGGAAATTACTTTAATGGTATATTTTAGTAAACCCACTAAATTCAAAATATTATTTCAAAATTCTACCAGCATAAAATATGAATGAGCCATTTTGCCTTCTTTCTCATGTGCCAAGTCTAAAATCCAGCATTTATTTTACATCCCACCACATCTGCATTTGAACCAGGCACGTGTAGAATATTCAAGTACCACGTGTGCCTAGTGGTGAAGGCACTGGCCAACAGGAGTGCAAATAGTCCCCTTGCTTCATGGTTCCCCCACAGCAGACTTGCTCAACTACTGTAAATTGCTGCCATGGCTTCCCACCATGCTAAAGATAAAGTCCCAGCCCTTCTCTGGGGCTGACAGTGTCACCACATCTGACCCTGGCTTGCAGAGGGCATCACCTCCATCCTTCTCAGCCATTAGCTGCAGTTCCTGCAGCCTTCTCACTCGATGTGGGACGAGTCAAGTTCATTCTCCCTACCTGTTCTCTCAACTTGCTTTGCATCTCCCTTTGACCTTTACTCTGTTTATCCGTCGTCTTGTGTGGGTTGCAGCTTAGGGCTCTAACCATCTTGCCAGATGTGTTTCTTCATGCCGGATCTACCAATACTCTGCGGTCACTATCCATCCCAAGGTATAGATCTGCATGTCCACCTCCCATGGTGTTATTCTAGACTCTTCTCTATAGAGCATAAGCACCAAAACCACAGGGACCTTGTCTGTCTTGATTCAAGTACTTCCTTTGCAAAGGCAGGTGATCTCAATTAGTGTTTGTTGAAGGAACTGAAGCCCTTGTTCTGGCCTCTGGGTCTCAGGCTCAATGTCAACAAAACCTCCCCATGAGACTGACCAGGAATTGCCACTGGATTTTCTAGTATTTGGTCAAGGAGTTGCTGCTCTCTTCAGTTTGCAATGGATAGCAATTCAGGTTCAATTATAGCTTGTGGAGGTGTAAGTGAATGAAGTCCACTCACCATAAAGCCAAGTCTGGGAAAAGAGAGCATCTTTTTCTTTCACATAAGGCAACCCCTTATGGGCTTGTTGTTTGGTAATAGTTGCCTAATTCTAAGGGAAACTCTTCAATTAGCCATTTCCACTGCTATTCAAGACCTGGCTAGGAACCAATGGGCCCCAGGCTAGATGAAGCTACCTGAATCATTGCTCTGAACCTAGGAAGTCTGCTGAACCATAATGGCACCTCCTGTCCTGTCCTTGATCTGCCCAGTTGTCCATGGTCAGAAGTAGCAATCCCCAGGGCTCTCCTGGACACCTACCCTTCCTTTGGATTCCTTTACAGGGGCAGCTCTAGCACCCCAATCTCTCAAGACAGGGATGAAATGCTGTTCTTAATGGAGTGCCTATGATCTGAAGCTAAGATAGATGCTCAGCCACCAGAACCTGGTGGTCTTGGGAGAGCCTGGGAAAGGATGCTTTCCAGCAGTGTAAAGCAAGGGTCACAGTAGCTTCTGGGTCTTGGAGATATTTGCTAATAAATGCCCATTAGACATGCACCCTACAAAGACCTGTAGGGCAGTTTGGGCAGCTGTCCAAAGGCCACTAGCTACCTGAAGCCTATATTTTTGCCATTTTTATTATTTATTTCTTTTTAAATTCTATTCTTTATTATTTTTATTTTATTTACATTTCAGTCGTTACCCCCTCCCTGTCAGCCCTGAGCAAGGTAACGCAGTCACAAAAGAATGAACATGGTATGTTCTCACTGTTAAGTGGTTATTAGCCCAAAAGTTTGAAATACCCAAGAGTCACTTCACAGCAACGGTAGGGCAGAGTGTGAGGTCCCAGATGGAGGACTTGGAGAAGGGACTGGAGGAGCTGAAACCTATTCTGTATCTAAACTCCATTCTTGTCTTCAGTCATTAAACTGGAGAGATAATTTCCCCCTTCCTTTGCTAGGTAGGGAAACCGAGGTCCAGGTCATGAAACCCCACAGAGAGTTGTGGAGAGCAAAGGTCGCTGTGAGGGCAGTTGTATCAGGAGAATAAGGTGGGAGAGATACAGCCAGGACCTCAAAGCTACTTTCCCAGGCCCCCTGGCCCTAGAGCCTCACTCCCACCAACTCAGCCTTTGTCTGATTTGCTGACTGTGACAGCTGGGAAGGCTGAGCCTCACCCTGGCTCCTGCCATCAGCCATCTCTATGTGGCACTAAAGATCAGCTCGGGCACCAGGCCCCAGCAGCAGGCTTGGCAGGTGGCTCTGTGTTGCTAGGGAGACCACGGAGGAAGAAAACTGTTCCATGAGGCTGCAGAAGGCCAGATGGCCTGGGGTCCCAGAGGTGCTTTTCATGGGGACAACAACCTTGTATGCATACGGCTGGGGGTCTCACAGTGATGCAACCACTAAGTACATGAGGGAACTGAGGTGCAGAGCCTGGGTAACCAGCTCACTGAGGATGGATGTTGAAGAAAAAGCCAGTACTCTGGCTCACCCTGGGCTCTGATGGCCAGATACACAGACAGAAGAACACATAGACCTGTGTATAAATGTGCAGGTTTTCTCCTATAAGACCCCAGACTTTATTAAATGTCGTTATTAAACTTGGTCCCAGGAACAGCTAGAATGGAACAGCTGGAGATGGAGAGAGACTCCAAATTCTGATATGCAGAGAGCCAATGAATAAACACAGAGATGGAAACTGCATCCTGGTTGGGACTCAGAAGAGGGATGCTGAGAAGAGACTGGGGAGACAAGCCAAGGGCTATGACCAGGAAACTGGGAAGATTTATTGACAGAGTCAGGGATAAAGCCCCTCAGAAAGGCCAACCTTACCCTGATTCTCCTATAATGGAAGCTGATGGTTAGGTGAGAAGAAAATAGAAAAGGAGTCCATTGCAGTCTGCAGATGCTGGGTCTCCCTAGACCTCTAGAGACCCTCATGGAGGGAACCCATTATCCTCAGGGTGAATATGGCTGAAATCACATTGGTTCTGCCCTGTCTCAGGACAAGGTACAAATGTCCTCCTGCTCAGAAATGCTTATCAGCAAGTCAAGGACCTTGGCCCAGTTTCAGAACAGGCTTGCCTGAGCATTGTCCCCTTAAGTGGCAGGAATCCCTACTTCTACCCCTACCAGAACCCAAACCAAGAAAGAACCTGACAGGGACCCTAGTGAAGGGATGGGGTGTGGGACTGGAAACAGAGGGCTGGGGAGCTGGTAGGGTAAGAGAACCTTAGTAAGGGACATGGAGGTGTGACAATCTTCCCAAAGAAGTGAAGAGGGAAGCAGGACTCAACATTTCTGCACAATATCTGGAAATGCCCTGCTCAGCCTGAGGCAGGACAGCTGATCAGCCTTTCCTCAGGAGCTGGGGACACTCCAGCATAAATTAAAGGGAAAGAGGATCTGGGCTGATTTTCAGGGTTCATGTAACTGAGCTAAATTACTTCACAGCCCTCTCTGTGGTGCAAACAGAAATCCCCACCTGCTGGAGGTTGTCACACAGGCAGCCTGAGCTCCCTTGAGAGCTGGAAGCTGCCTGCAGCCTGGGGCCTCCCGCCCCCAGACCCCGCCTGCTGCTGGAGCTGTCATCCCTGCTCCCAAACAGGCTGATTATCCCCATCTGGGGAAAACAAAACATGTCAGCCTTGTGCCTGAGAAGAGCCCTGTCTCCTTAGTGAGGCATAATATGAAGAAGCTCCCAGCTTGCATCTGCCATGCGATAGAGATGAGCAATCTCTTAGTAAGGCTTTCTCCTCTTCTAGCATCTCCTACTCCCAGAAGCCTTTGTACCTCTGTTAGCCTTACTCAGACTTCCCGCTGGTCTTTCTGAACCTCCCAGGTCCTGGTAAGAGTTTGCCCGTACTCTTCTCCTGTGCAGCACTATGGTCTGCTCTCCGTTTCAGAACTAGTCAATTGCTAGTTTACTACAGCTCTGGAGTTTGCTCTAGGAAGGGGGACTCCCCCAGGAAAAGTGCTGAGCTCACTGAATGGGGTAGCCAAGGGAAGCAGTCGGGAGGCAACTTGCTACAACCTGATGGTCTCCTGCCCCTGTTTGTCCATGTGTTCCTTCCACTCAGGATGCCTTTCAATCAATTTGGCAGTTATATGTTATCAGAGCTGCACTTCAACTCCCAGCTTCTGGTGTCTCCACACACCAGCAAACCTTGGTATATCTACCCTGTTTCTCCTGGCATAGGAGCTATTGTGGGCAAGAACTATAAAGATATACTTACCTACCCCAGGATACCAACCAGGGACCAGACACAGATCATATCCAGAAAATGGGTGAATTGATAAGAATAGAATTTTCCTCTGGTCTAACCTGGCCTCCCCAGTTGCTCCCATCACCTCTAATATTTTTTTCCTACCTCACGATGCTCAGGGTAGCCTGTCTGTCTTATTTCAGAGGGAAACTAACACTCCCTAATTTCTTCCAATATGGCAAGCAAAGGGCTACTATGCCTGCTCCACATTGACCCAAACCATCACTCACACAAATTAGACAAAACAATGTCTCAGATGATACATAGGCCTACAAGATCCCAGAACAGAGTGAAGAATTGGGTTTGTCTAGGCCCTTGTTTTCTGGGACAGGCCTCTGCCTGCCACAGTCCAAGCCAAGGCTCCAAGGTCCAAGCTTCAGACAAGAGGGCTGATTTTACTACCACAATGCTAATGAGGAAACTGAGGCACAGAAAATTGGCAAACTTGGCAAAGATTTCAGCCAGTAAATCCTATAGGACTCATGCTAAAAGCAGGGATGATACATAACCACCATGGGCCTACAGTCAACCACAATGCCTGCTGGGCATATGGGATGTGACAGCCTATCTTCCCCCTGGGTGGGCCCAGGGTCTAGCACCTCTGCTGCTAACCTCACACTAACTATGACCTTGCTGAGACCCAGGCTCAGATTCATCTTCCTTTATTCCTTTGCACAAGGTAACAGATGCCAGAGTTGAAGACCAAAGGAACATAATGATTATATATATGCGTTTGTAATGTTTCGTCTGCCTGCCTCCAAAGCAGATGGAAGGTGGCTTGCAATATTCAAATGCATAATGAGGACAATAAAATTATTCTCTAAAACAGAGCTGTTGGAATTCAATCACCAGGCAAGACAATGGAGTTCTCTGGGGCAGCTGGGAGAAGCCAGGCTAAGATGTAGGAACCCACGTTGGTGTCCCTGGCTATGCCAAAGCCATTTTTGTAAGTTACTCCTTTGTCTTAACCTCAATGAACCTATCTAAAAAACTTTTAGGCAACTATAGAATGTGAGAAATAGAAATTTGTGGACAGCATCTGTGCTGGCTAGTTTTATGTCAACTTGACACAAGCTATAGTCATTTGAGAGTAGGGAACCTCAATTAAGAAAATGCCTCCATGAGATCAGGCTATAGGCAATCTTAGGGTATTTTCTTAATTAGTGATTGACGTGGGGAGGGTCCAGCCCATTGTGAGTGGGATCACCCCTAGGATCTATAACAGAATGAGCAAGCTAGGAGGAGCAGGCCAGTAAGCAGCACCCCTCAATAGCCTCTGCATCAGTCTTGACTCTAGTTCCTGCTGGACTTTCTTCAGTGATGGACTACAATATGGACATGTAAGCCCAATAAACTCTTTCCTCCCTGACTTGCTTTTGGTCATGGTGTTTCATTATAGCAATAAGAATTCTATCTAAGACAGCATCTCAAACAAGGCTAAATACAACCAGTATGACTCCCAAGGGTTATCCCAAGGGGATAACAAAGGACATTCCAAAGGTTGGCCTGGCTGGGCAGGAAGTATGAGATCAGTCAGCAGGGCTTGGCCCAGCATCCTACTGCAGTCAGATTCACTCTGCTGGCATCTGTCTTAGTCACTGAACTCCCTGGTCAGATTTGTAGCCCTGATGTTAAACATGCTTAGAAACCATACTGGACAGCATTCCCTGAAGCCCTTCCATGCTTTTACAGCCCTCTGGGCTCCTTTATGTTGCTAGTCAGCCACTTTCAAGCAAGCCACAGTTTGCACATATCCTGGCATTCTCCATAGCTGAAAAATACTTGAGTTCTAGCGTAGAATCTAGGGAGTCCCTGGGCACTACAGTTCAGGGCATGAGGATCTCCCTTGGTCCCCTTCAGTTTTTAGTCCAAATAAACCCCTACTTACTAGAATAGACTGAGTATTCAGGCACATCAGCTAGGAGAATAATCCAGCTGCTACAAAGACCACCAGGAGCTCCAAGTATAGGCCTAAGGCCCTGTGCTCTCAGCACCCACTGCAGAATGCTAATAGTCTCTATCATTCATGGTATGTCAGATACAGGGCTTTGACTACTGTACTGGACTACACAGGGCACCTGAATACTCCAGGCCAGTATCCTAGTGTTCATCATGCAAGAGGGCTTTGCCATTTCAAACTCTTGTCCCAGACTAAAAGTTCTAAATACCTACCAGGGACACCAAGTTATAGGATGTCAGGGTATCAGTATGAAATGCAGATACCATCTCTGTATATACCTCTACCCCTGAGGGGAGGAAGTCCAGGCTACTAGATGCCAACATACTCAGACATGTGGGGTCTATTCTAAAAGTGTGAGGGGGGAAGAAGGAAAGATGGCAGAGGAAAGATGCCAAGTGGATGATCTGTGAGAGGACCAAGCAGCTGCATAGTCGTGTCTTACTTCACAGGTACAAGGATAACCTCCTTAACGAAAACCGAAACACAAAAGAAAAATGATATGTTGTCTCTTACATGTGGATGTTATCTCTCAAGTTTTTCTATGTATGTGTTTCAATCCATATAACCCCATAGGTTAGTGGACTGGTAAGGATCTAGAGAGTAGAAGGGGATCTTCCAAGGGAGGGGAAATAGACTAGCATTTTATAAAAATATAAAGGGGGAACTAAAATAGGAGGATTAAATGGGGAGGGAGTTGGAAAATCAGGGTAAATGAGAAAATATGAGGAAAGTCACACAGAAACTTACTACTGCAAAAGCACTGTGAAATACATACATACATGAAAAAAATTTAAGTGGAGCCACCATATAGCGGAGTAGACAGTGCCCAAACCAGACATCTTATTCCACCAAGTAAAACCTTCAGTGCTGGAAATGAGTTATATTCTTGAGTCATTGACTATAGATTCCCCCCGAACATGGCATGCTATTACCAAGCCATGGATCACTGCCTAAGCCTCATGATAAGGCCTTAGTTTTGAAGAAACAATTTATGTCATTGAACATGGAGAATTTAAGCTGGTGCCAGAAGCTTCACACCTACTGACTAGCATTTGTGGTGCTGCAAGGTATTTCAAACGCTACAAAAGGAGGAAAATATTCATTAACTTCACCAAGCTATAAATCCTGAAACCTACAAGAGCCTGACCTGTGACATAAACTGGTGCAATAGGGGTGCAAATTTTATGAGGGTAAGCAACGGTTATTTAAAACTTGGATTTAAGGCCATACATGACACTAATAAAGAGGGAAAAAACCCTGATTTCTAGATATGTCATGGGCCTATGAAAAAACTTACTATTATTTTTCTAAAAGATCACATCGATAAAATGACTCCTAAGTATTCTACCTATAGATCAGAGCACCACTCAAACCCTGTTAAAGCAGCATCTTCTTGTAGTAGATAGTAACCAGCAAAGAAATCCATGACTGAAACATGCCAAGGGTAAGAGACTTTGGAGCACTCAGTCCTATGAGATATCTGTCTCAAAGCCACTCCATCAAGGCTCAGGGATCTGTACAGAAGAGAGGACAGAAAGATTATAAGAGCCAGAGATGGTGGACAATCCCAAGAAAACAACATCTTCAACAAACAACAGTGCTGAAACATACATGAACTCACAGAGACTGAGATAGCATGCACGGGACCTGAACAGGTTCAAACCAGACAAACCACCAGCATCGAGAAGAGGAAGTGGACACAAAGTCCTGCTCCTAACAATAAAGCTATTTGTAATTGATTCAGTGTTTTCCAAGGGAGTATCACTAGGTATATCAACCACACCCAGGCAGACTCCATGCCTAGGAAGAGTTGGCCACCATAAATGAACTCTATGTGCCCCATATTTTTCTTGTACTTTTTGTTTTGTTCTGTTTTGGTTTTGTTTTGTTTTGTTTATTTTCTCTTTTTCAGGTTTGTTTGTTTTGATTTCCATTTCTCATTTTCTGTTTCTGTCGTTACTTTTCCAGGTGTTTTTTTTTTTTTTTTTTTTTTTTTTTAGAAAAAAGAGCCAGGCAGTGGTGGAGCACGCCTTTAATCCCAGCACTTGGGAGGCAGAGGCAGATGGATTTCTGAGTTCGAGGCCAGCCTGGTCTACAGAGTGAGTTCCAGGACAGCCAGGGCTACACAGAGAAACCCTGTCTCGAAAAAAAAAAAAAAAAAAAAAGTGAAAAGAGAAAAACAACATTAAGTTGAATGGGTAAGAAGGTGGTACACATATGGGAGGAGCTTGGATAAAGGAAAGAATGTGATCAAAACATATTATCTAAAACATTTTAAGATATATATCAATAATGGATTTTGAACACATACAAGAATAGGCTCCTTATGGTCTTTTTTTTTTTTTTTTTTTTTGCATCTGCCTGTTGATTTATCATGCTTAGGATTCGCCCCACCCCCAAGTCCTATTTCTGGGAGTTAATACAATATTGGAAGGGAGTCATCCATCACCTCTCTCAGATGGTAGGTGTTTTTCCATGCTCCTGGGCCCCAGGCTCTGGACATGAGGCTGCAGCTCTCCATAGTTCTGTGACCATCAGTCACATAAGGGCAATGTCCCAAGCCCCTCCACACCTCCTTATAGTCTTGTACTCCGCATCACTTCTATATAATGGCTAATTTTGATTGCCACATTGTCATGTGACAGTATTTCTGGGGAAATTTGAATAAAAGCCCACTAACCTGAGATAGGGAATTGATAACAGATCAAAGGAAGGATGACGCCAGAGTTCAAAGTTATGAACCAATGAGCTTTATTGGGTTACTGGCAGGAGCGCAGATGATGGATTACATACAGGAGCAGAAATGACTCAAAGGTGGTTGCTTTATCCAAATCCCAACCCAGCTTGGGTGATTGCTCACAAAATCTGAAAACCCAGCTCAGAAGGTAGAGGAGTGTCTCTTCCAGGCAGCTTAGCTGGTCTCTGCTTCTTGCTCTGCTGTTCTGTAGGGGTCTCTCAGCAGTCCTTACCTCATATTACAGTTTGGAGAAGTAGCAATCTGGTGCATCTGATCAGTTTCAGGGATCAGAAAGATAACACACGAGCAAACAAATGAAAAACCCCTGTGCAGTCTGACAAGAAAATAGCATAAGGGAATTTAAAGTTGTACACAAGGGGCGTGTAGATGTTCTTACCGTAACCGTTAATGAAGTTAGAACAGTTACAGAAAAACCAGACATTTGCCCTCCTCAATGGTAAGACCCCACCCTTCAATGGCTCCCCCTGATAAAAATGCATATTCAAGACTGGAGAGATGGCTCGAAGGCTAAGAATGCATACTTCTGTTGCAGAGAACCCTAGTTCAGTTCTCGGCACCAAGTCAAACAGTTCTCAACTGTCTGTAACTCCAGTTCCAAAGAATCTGATTTCTCTAAATACCATGGGCACCTACTATCACATGCACATACCCAAAAACATATACACACACGTGTACATGATTAAAATAATAAAAATAAAATTTTTAAGAATGCAAATTCTTTTCAAAGAATAGGGAATGAACTAAAAATTCTTCAGGGTTTTCCTGTTCACTAAAGGGAGTGTGGGAGTTCCTTTGCTAAACAAAAACCAAGGAAGGTTTTTTTTTTTAAAAAAAAACCAAAACAACAACAAAAAAAACCAGATTCATTCATTTATGCTTGTTTGTTCGTTTGTTATTTTTCTGATCCCTGAAACTGATCTGATGCACCAGGTTTCTACTTCCCCAAACTTTTATAAGCAGTAAGGACTGCTGAGAGACCCCTGTAGAACAGCAGAGCAAGAGGCAGAGACCAGTCAAGCAGCCTGGAAGGGACACTCCCCAACTGGCATAGAGAGCAGCACAGCTGTGGCAAAAGGGTGCCATGCTACATCTCAAACTGGGAACAGAACTTGGTGGTACCATCCATATGGTGCTGCTTTGCAGATTTGCACAATACAAGCTGAGGGGCATGGAGGCTGTGCCATGTTTTCAGAAAGCAACCAAGGCCAGTCCATGTGTGGCTCTGAGTTCTGTGAAAATGTAAAGGTGAAGCCTACGCTTCAGTAGAGACCTATGGCTGCTGGAGATGCAAAGCCTGTAGGGAAGCTGTATAAGGAAGCTGCTGCAAAGAGTGGGTCCTGACCAAGAGAAAGGGTGTTTATTTATGCTACATGTAGCACCAATAGAGGAATGGCTACTGGGGCCCAGATGATGTCATTAGGATCCCCAGAGGCTGACCATGGATGGAGCTGAGAGTTAATGTTTTCCCTCCTGTGTTTTGGCATTGTTCTAGCCAAATCTTTCCTTGCTCCATTTGGGTAAGGAGATATTTACTATGTGCTATTGTAGTTTAGATGTATCAACTTGCTTTTTGTGTAGAGGCTTACAGATTGTCTTGAGTCTTGAAAGAACTTTTGAATAAGTGTTAGTATTTAAGATAATGAGAACTTTTGATGCTCTAATGAATGCATTTTGCAGATGTGAGATATCTATGAGCCTACGAAGGATGTTGAGTGAAATGTTATGGGTTAAGTGTTATGGTTTATGATGTTTGGGTGTCAAGTTGAAAAGGAAAGACTCATGAGTTTCAGCTGTGGACTAGATAGGATTAGTAAACCCCTGGGACATTACCGATGCACGGCCTTTAGCCTATCTGTGAGGTTTTCCAGGGTGACTTAACTGAGGAGAGAAAGCTCAACTGAATGTAGATGGCACTATCTGTAGTGATTTCAATGAGAAAAGTCTCCATAGGCTCAGCTATTGGAACACTTGGTGCCTAGTTGATGGCTCTGTTTTGGGGATGTTCAGAAAGTGCAGCCTTACTGGAGGAACACATCACTGGGAATGGACCTTGAGAGTTCATAACTGCATCCTACTCCCATTTACCTCTCTGCTTAATGTTTGTGGTTAAAGGTGTCATTTCTCAGCTTCCTGCTCTAGCCTCCCACCATGCCTCTCTCATCATTATAGACTTTCAATCTAAAACTGTAAGCCCAAATAAATTCTCTCTTCCATACATTGCCTTGATGATGGTGATATATCACAGCAACAGAAAAGTAACTACTACACCATCTAAAATGCTGGAGTTCCATACTAAATCCAAAGCAGAAGGGGTACTGGGAAGATGACCTTGTAAAAGTGCCTGTCTCATAAGCACTAATGCCTGCATTTGGATGTCCAGCATCCATAATGGGCTGAGCATAATGGTGTATTTCTATAATCCCACTACTGAAAGACAGAGGTGTGGATCCTGGAAATTTGCTGGCCATCCAGTCTAACCAAATCAAAGATATCCCAGTTATGTAGGAAACATTTATTTCAAAAAATAAGGTAAAGAACAATAGAGAGCGCACGTGGCGTCCGCCTCTAGACACCCCCCACACATTCACAGGCATGTATATTCCTGCACACACTCTACACATACATGCAGACACCATACCTACACAGAAAAGGAGGAAGGAGCCCATTGAACACTGTCATTATCCTGTCTCTGTTTTTAGCTGCACCACAGAACAAGCATTCCATCTTCTGGTCTTCCCTGCCATGACTGTATTTCTCCGAACCACAAGCCAAAATAAACCTTTTCCCCTTTAGGTGGATTTTGCTCAGGTATTTGTTCACAGTAATGGGAGAAGGAATGAAGATATTTCAGGACATTTAAGATGTCCCAGAGGCAGAAATAGTAATCCTACCATGGCTTCCAAGATCTGGGCTTTTCTAGCCACAGACTTCATGCTGTGACAGGAAGTTTCCACAAGCTCCTATCAGGCCCATGCCTTGCCTCCCTTGCTTCTGAAGCACTGGATGACAATAACCAGACCCTCAGCCCTTTTGCCACTCCTCCTCTGCGTCTGAGTACTCCCCTCAATCCCTCTCAATGACAGTGGTCCACGAGGCACCATCTTATTAGTAGTACTTAGGCTGCCCCTGTACTGAGGACAGAACCCAAACTTGGTAGGAAGTGCAGTGTGTAGTTAGTTTGTCCTGAGCCATAGGTTGCAGGTCTCAGGATGATGCATGAAAAAGAGAAGCTAATGCCCTGAGTTTATGGTGTCTCTTGCACACTGCATGTTAGGCAAGTGAAGTCCCCCTCTTCCCAGCCCCAGGGAAAGTTGACATCTTTGCTTGGTGCTCTGGTACATCCCCGTCCCCTGCATTCATCCAGTTGAGTGACAAACTTTGTTTTCTCTTCAGTGGTTTTTAGCACCTTATATTTATAGGTGAACATTGTCTTTCTGCCATGCCCCACTTGGATGTGCCCTCCAATATGTTTAAAGACCATTCACTTACTGGAGGAAGTTCAGACACCTAAATCTTATAAGTGAGAGGTCTGAACCTGCTAAGCCCTTACTTTTGCCTCTTCCCAGGCATCTGCTTATCACAGACTGCCACTTTTGAGCCCCTTGCAGGCAGGCTGGCATGCCTTGATTCCATCCGGAAGTCACCCTTTCCCTGCTTTCTCGCCCTATGCTGTCATCTCACCCCCTTCCAATCAGTGAGGTAAAAGCACTAAGCCATTTTAGTCCAATTTTCTCTACCTGATGTGGAGAGGCAATGGTGGCATTAAGACCTGGTACCTGCTGTTCAGAATCAGCACAGAACAGTAAGTGGGAGGTAATGAGTGCTGTTGGCAGGAACTGAGCCTGTCCCCTGTCCTCCTACAGTCCCCAAGCTCCCTTCCATAGCCCACATTGAAAGGAACCTCCTGGGCAGTGAGTCCCCACTTCTCTAGTTGTTTGGATCGTCCATGTGGCCCGAGCAAGCCCCTGTCTTCCTCCAGCCTGAGTTTCCTCATCTGTACAGTGGATATTTACACTTCATCAAAGATAGAAGAGGAAAAGAAATGTTTTTAAAAGCCAAGGAGGGAGTCAGACATTGGAAATTTATTGCTTGTTCCTGCTTAGCATGAGCTCTTTGCTATCCTTGGCTGCTGTCTGTGCCAGGATCACTGACCCTCTCTGTAAGCAAGGAACCATGTGCAGAAGTTCAGCGTGTGCCTCTTCTCATCCACACAGAAGGTTCCAAGGAATAAAAGCACAGACTTCTACAACCCTTCTGACCCCCAAGCTTGATGCTCTACCTGGATTGCCTCATTCGAACCTCACACCACCTCCAAGGGAAAGTGTTGGTATTGTCCCAGTTAGATATTATCACATGGAAGCAGAAAACATTTAAAATATTTGTCATCAAATCACTTAGAGATCATCTGGGAGGCATCTAAGCCTGGATAGATTTATCCACATACGCACTGTACCACATTCTCTTGGATACTACAAGCCTCCTGATTCCAAAGATGGGCTTTTTAAGGATCAGGGAAGGAGCCAGTTTCTGGTCAGCTTACTCAAGGAACTAGGTTAGAGCCCCAGGGTGATCTGATCTACAGCCTAAGGATCTAAACTCACCAGCTGCAGATAAAGGCACCCCATGGACATATTCACAAGAAACACACAGATTCTGCTTTGTCAGGCTGAAGAGGGTACAGACTTAGGCGTGGAGCCTCTTCATCATGTTTCTGGGTACTCCCTCTTGCAACTCCTCTTCTTTGTATCCTTCCTTTTCACTGTCTCCTTCCCCTCCTCCTCCTCCTCCTCCTCCTCCTCCTCCTCCTCCTCCTCCTCCTCCTTCCCTCCACTCCCTCTCCCTTACCAGTTATGCTTCTGGTTTTCTCTTTTACCTTCTTCGTTTGCCTCTCCAAGCCTCTGCCCCTCTCCCACTGGATCAGCCAGGTATGAGGTGAAATGTGTGGGCAGACCACTCAGAGGTATAGAATATGCTGCCAAAGGTGCTCTGACATGGCAGGTCAGTCCCTGTTACCTGGAGCATCTTCAAAAGTGCCGCATCTTCCACAGAGTCATACTCTCCCTCAATCCCCCCTTCTCCTGAGTCTCCCCAAGACTTGCTCACTTCTTCCTGAAAGAGCCCCTTCCTTCACGCAGCAGACATCCCTACAAGGACTGTTTGGGGCCAGACCTTGTGCTAGAGATCCAGAGTAGAACTTATATGGCCAAATCCTAGTCAGCAAAGGACAAGCCCTGTACACTGGCTCTTTCCTCAGTGTAGAAAAGGTAGGCAAGAACTTCAACAAAGGCCTCTGAAGCCTGAGGTGTCAGAGGGCTCCCTGGAGATCCTGGGCTACCTGAATCTCAAGGCACTAGAATGACTCCCATACCTTTGTTGCTGAGGCCTAAAGGAAGGGCAAGGCCTCTTGATTCTCTAGGCACTTAGAAGGCTTCCTGCCCTGCCTGCTGTTCCCTTGTGCCCAGAAGAACTAGGAATCTGCATGGTTCCCCAACTGGGGATGTTTCTTTGAGGTCTCCCCTCCCCCATTCTAACACATCCTTCTGCTACAGAGAAGCCCATGTTTCACTCTAAAAGGAATCTTTGCTAGCAAGGTCCTGCAGCCAGCATAAAATCAAGCCAAGCAGCAGAGATATGGGGTGCTGAGGGGTGCCTTTCTGGGGAAAGTCTTAGCCTTAACCCTCCATAGACCCACACATAGAAAAGCAGCTGAGAGTGGAATATATTCAATACCCTCAACCCTCTCCCTTCTTCCTTCCCTGGTGTTGCCATGGCAACCAGAGTTCACTCTAGATGCCAAAAACACTGCAAAAAACAACAATGAAGACATCACCCTCAGTTCAGAGGGAAAGGGCACAAGGCCAGGCTGGGGCCCAAAACAAAGACTATCCCTTCCTCCCACAGTCCTCCCCAAAGAAAGGCAACCCTGGGAATTTGGGGATTCGTGCTAGGCCAAGGCAGAGAGTAGAGGTTTGCTAATGTTCAAGGGACTTCATTTTCTCTCTGGGGATGCTCTCTTTTCCCTCATACCCATAGACACCCTGCAGCTTCCTGTGTGTCCACTCAGTGTCTCCTTCAGGGATGAATGAGACACTCATCATCAAAGCATGCAAAGAACGGTGAGAAGGGTGTCTAGGGGCTCTGAGGAGCAGCCTTGGCTGTGAGATGTAGGCTCAGGGAGTCTTTCTAGACTACCTGATGTAGGCTGTGAACTAAGAAAATACATTTCCATCTCCATCTCTAGGGCCCTCAATAATGAGAGGCTGCACTCATAGAAAAGGCATGAGTTCATTCACGCTAAGGTAAAAGTGACTGATAAGCTGTAGGTGGCCAAGGAACGGCCTTTGAGGTGAGACTTCAAGTCCCACAGAGCCAGGCAGTGAACTGGGGATCACCTTGCACTCCTCTGAAAGGAAGACTTGAGTAGGCATTCACTCCCTGACCCACCCTGGACAGTGCCCTCAGTTTGCACTGGTGCCTGATTCCTCAGCACTTCAACCTCAGGACAGCTCCTCACCACATCATACTTTTGGCCCATGCCTTCAGGATGGCACAAGTGGTCCAGTAGCATGTGGCATACTGAAGAGTTAATGTCCATGAACAATGGGAGAAAAGAGATGCTGCCATTGTTGATGTATGAAGAGTTGATGTATGAAGAGGCCAGGGAAGCCTCTTCATACCCACAACTGAAACAGAACTCAGTCCTAGCTCCACTCTTTACCCCTGTGCAAGTCCTTTTCTTTGCTTTGCCTCCATTGTCTCCTCAACTACTCAGGAACTGAGCAAAGCAAATGGAAGGCATGGGGGGGGGGGCTGCTGATGGGACAGGGCAGATCACTGTCAACTCTGCCCTATACCTTTAAGTCTAAGATGAGCAATGAGGGAAGGGCCTAGAGATGGGGGCGAGATGAATGGGAGAGTGCAGAAGTGGTGAGCAGAGAAAGCAAACCCAGTCCTGAGCCCAGTGGAACTCTGAGACCCAGAAAGACAGATAAAAGGACTGTCTTAGCCCGAAACCCTCGGAATCCTGTTCTTCATGTGAGCAGAAAGCCGGCAAAGTGGAAGCAAGTTACTGTGCCCTGGGTGATCAACACTCTTCCTAAGGTCCATGTAAGGCTCTGGTTGCTCATTGACAAGTGGGGGGCTTCTATGGGCTAAATAGTTGGGGTGGGAGCCTCCTTAAGAAGTTCAGGGGAGAAACAAAATGGGAAAGTGGAACAAGGGGAACATCACTAGCACTAGAGATAGCTGAACATAAATGGCTTCCAGGGAAGGGTATAACAAACCCAAAAGCAACATGAGGGCCTCTAGGACCAAATCTGGACAGCAGCTTGCAGGAAGTAAGATCCAGAGGAGAAAAAGCTGGGAGAACAGGACCAGACTGGAACATAAGAGACCATGGAAAGAGTGAATTCCCCCATGTATGTAAACACATTCAGCAATCTGTGTGCACATATGCATGTGTGATTGGGGGAAGGCAGAGAAATAGGGCAGTGTTGAGCAGAATGGGCTTGACCTCCCCAAAGCTGTGAGCATCCAGAACAGAGCACAGACCGAAAGAGATCAGAGGGAGGCAAAAAGTCCAACAGGGAGACCATGGTTGGCAGAGCAGAGTGATAATGCCATTGTTAACACCTGATTCAATCAACTCAGCAGATCGTTCCTAAGCACTTGCTCAGTGATCATAGGCAACGCTTTTGTAAGGTCTGTGTGAAACAGCCAGAGTTCTCAGCAATTTGTACCTAACCCACACAACAATCCAATGAATTAGTGTTGTTCTCACATACATTTTATAGACAAGAAAACCGGGGCAGGAGTGGTAAGGGATTCTTGTACCACACCCAGACATCTACTCCAGAGTCTTGGCCCTGTGCCTGTCTGTGCTCCTGCCAAGGTCCACCCAAGATGGGCAATGTGTCAGATAGTAGGGACAAAAGCACGGTCACTAGAAGACATAGCCAGCCAGGCTGACAACTAATCCCTGCAGTTGGGGCAGTGGAAAGAGGGCAACCTCTTTCTGATCTGAGATGGTCAGAGAATTTTGTGATGCCAAGAAGCAGTAGCACAAGCAATATAAGAATGCCAAGGGAGAGGGCTGGAGGCACTGCCCAGACTCTCTGGTTCCCCATGGAGACACTCTGCCTCTCTGGCTTCATTCAGAAGACCAGATGGAGCTGGTGCAGGAGGCACACGCAGTGTCCCAACCCTGGACACTCTGCTCCTGCTCCACCTCTCCAGCGGCAAATCTGAGATATAGAAGATGAACTGATGTGGCTCAACCCCCATCTGCTTTCTCTTTAGGGTCTCAGGAAGGCTAGTTCTTAAGATGGTGACTTATAGGGACTTCTTTGAGAACTCCTAGGTGGTTCCCCCTTTTCTGCCCTCTGCCCAGACCAGTATGGACTTCCCTCATTAATGACTACAAGCTCATTTAAGTTATCAAGAATTTAATGTTCCTGTAAATGAGTTATAACATCAATCTATGACTATAATTGATCAATATAGTCATATTGATCATATGACTATATAAGATGATATAATTATATTGATGATCAATATAATTATATATTAAGTATATAATTTATATGTAATCATACTTTAATTATAGCATTCATTTATGAATTCAACAAATCAGAACCTACTTTACTCTAGCACTGGGCTCAGCCTGGAGACAGGGTGAATAAGAGCACATACCTTCTGCAGCTCTGAAGTAAGCCCTCCTTCACAAAACTGACAATTCCATGGCAAGCAAAACTGGTAGCCAAGGAGGCTTTGGCACCAGGTTGAAGACAACAGAGCAAGGTCTCTTCCCAAATCTTGGCCAGTCAGGGTCAGGGCAGGGTTAAGGAAGACTTTCTAGAAGGCAGAACACAGCTGGGGAGTGTTAAAAAGGAGAGGCCAGACATGGAGGGTGAGAGGAAGAGAAGAAGACAGGGAAACAAGATAAGGGAGGAGCTGGGTGAACAGATAAACTTAACCCCAAGATCAGAGTGGAACGGGGGAAAGGACCAGATTTCAGAGGTATCTGGTGTCAGCATAGGGTCTTGTCAAGATGGCCTTCAAATGATTTCTGTGGAGTAACCACATTTGATTATATATTCCTTTCCCCAGCCTCATAAAACCTCCACTAAGAATCCAAAAAAGGACAAAGACAGCTAGAAGGGAGAACCCAAAAGTAAGCTAAATGTCTGGGGAGAAAGAATGGCATAGGCAGCAAGCCGGAATCTGCTCAGATGGCTCGAAGGCTTAAGACAGAGAGCTTCCAGATGCTTCCAGAAGCAGAAGTAGATCTGAACATAGAGTCCATAGTGCACATATCCTTTAGAAAGAGATTAGACCTGTCCCACACCAACCTCTAGATCCCCTTCTTACCTAAGTCAGCAAGATGGGTGATTCTCAAGATAACTCAGCCCAGAGATGCTGTGAGTTGTGTCTCTGGGATGGTAAGAAGGCACTGGGGATAAGGCACCAGAGGATACAAGGGATTACAAACAGGAAGTAGGACTTAAACCTCCAGCTTCTACCCAACACCTCTATGAGGAAAGTTCCTTCAGGAAAGGTTTACCAGTTCAAAAGGAAAGACCTCAAGAAACAGACACTCAAGCTTGCCACCTGTCTTAATTTCTTTCTGTTGCCAGATAAAATATCATGACCAAGATAACTTATCAAAGAAAGTATTTAGTTCATGGGGTTGGTCAAAGCTCCAGAGGATTAGTGTTCATTATCTGATGATGGGGAGCACAACAGCAGGTGGACGAGGCACTAGAGCAGTAGCTATGAGCTTCCATATGACCCAAAAGCACAAGGCAGGAGGTTGGCGGTGGGAAGGATAGAGGGAGAGAGAGACAGACACACAGACACACAGAGAGATACACTGACACACAGACAGAGTGCTAACTGGGAATGATGTGGTCTTTTGAAACCTCATACTCCCAGTAACACATCTCCTCCCACAAGGCCACAACCCCTAATCCTTCCCAAATAGTTCCATCAACTGGAGAGCAAGCATTCAAATATATGAGCCTATGAGAGCCATTCTTACCAAAACCACTATATCACCTGAATGCCTCCAGAGAAGCTGGAATGTGGCAAGTTGTGTCTCTGCACAGACTCTCTCAGACGATCAGTACCTCTGTCTGGGATACCGACCTTTATAGAATCCTTCACACCTTAGAGATGGTTCCAATATGAAGAGTCTGAGACAAGGAGAGAAGCAAAGAAGGATCCAGATAGAGAGCTCAAGTTAGAGGACACAGAAACAGGTAGTGTGGAAAAGCTAAAGTCGAAGCTAATGTCTTGGAAACATTAATAAAAAATATTAGAGAAACAGTTCTTAAAAACAGGATGCTATTTTTAACTGAATACCCCGAGAATAAGCAAAATTCTTAGAAAATAAATAGAAAAGTATCACATCTTGAAGTAAACCTTCAGTTAAAAAGCAGAAAGGTTGCATGAAATATTTTTTTGGAAAGTAGTACAAGATGATGAGTAAGAAGCGATAGGAAATGGGGGCTTCAAAGCATAAAGTATAATATCCCGTTAGCAGGAGTCTCAGAGTGGGAGAGCAGCAAGAGGACAGAGGCAGCAGTACCTTCAAAGAGAAAACAGAAGATTTTCTAGAATTCATGGATATGAGTTTCTGCTTTGAAAGCACCCATGAATTATGGAACAAATCACTGAAGACATGGGAAGGCATGAAATTCAGAACATCAGGGACAGAAATAAGTTTAAACAAGAGGAGAACTGATTGATCGTGTACACAGGACAAGGCTTAAAATGGCATCAGATGTTTCCACAGCAACACTGGAAACCTGAGCATGATTAAGTGAAACATTCGCAGGCTCCAGAGAAGCTCGTTTGCAACCTAAAATTCCATTTCTAATCAAGCCACTCATCCTATAGGTAAAACAATGAATAAAAGAGGGAAAATATATGTAGTCAGACATTAAGAGCTCACAAAATCACCTCCTCTGTGTTTCTTAGAAAGTTCCTGGCAAATGCTTCTCCAAAGAAAGAAATTAACCAAGAAATAGAAAGTCTATGATTCAGGACGTAGAGGAGTCAGCTGAAAAGAGAGGAAGCAAAACTCTCAAGAAGATGACAAAAGGTTCTAAAACCAAGGACCATAAGACATCTGAGGAGATTCTGCAACATCAGACTGAGGCCAAGACACACAGTGAAATAAACAAAGGAAAAGCAAACTAAACAAACAGGGGATTAAAATCCTGCCAGGGTCGTGCGCGCGCACAAACACACACACACACACACACACACACACTAGTAGAAATTGATTCTCTGTGGTTAAGTCTGAACATCCCTCCCTAAGCTCAGGTGTTGAAGATGTGTTTTAATGCAACAACAGTCAAAAGAGATGCTCTACAGAAGTGATTAGAACACAAGGGCTCTGCCCCCGTCAATGGATCCCACGATAGATTCATAATTAAGTGACAGGGTGAGGAAGTTCTGACAATAAGAAGCCAGTGTCTACCTAGTAGAAGGCAGTGAGGTTTTAGGGTCATGTCCTTGGGGGCTGTACATTGCCATCATCTTCTTCCTCTTTTATGCTCTCCTTCATGGCCGCATGAGATAAGCAGCTCTGCTCTGCTACAAGCTCTCACATGATGAGTTGCCTCACCACAGTCCAGAAGCAATGGAGCTGAGTGAACATGTGCTGACCCCTCTGAAACTATGAACCAAAGTAAGCCTTCCCTCGTCTAAGCTGGTCTTGAGCTCTCTAGAGCAAGCTGGCCTTTAAGGCTGATCCCCTTTCTTCCAAGTGGCTGTGTTACAGGTTTGCATCACAAGCCCTGCTCTAGCATGCCTCCTATTTTTAGTATAATAATTTTATTAATTCTTTTTAAAAACTTATACATGAATACAAGGTATTCTTATCATGTCCTACACACACACACACACACACACACACACACTCCTCCCCTGATTCCTATTGGACCTACTCCGTCTCATCCCGTCAGAGCTCCTCTCCCAACTTTATGTCCTCTTAAAATAATAACCTTCAGAGTCTAATTTGTGTTGCATTCAACACATGGATGTGGGGACACCCACTAGAATGTGCCCAACCACCAAGGACAACATCATTAAAGAAAACTGATACTTCCTCCCCTAGCATCCAGTTAGTATCAATATCTCCTTATGTAGGTGTGGAGGACTCATGACCTCCTGGCCCATCCAGGTTGGAAAGTTCATTGGTTTGATCTAGAACAAGTGTTATGCTGGTAACCACAGTTGTGGTGAGCTCATGAATACAGTGGTTTAGTCATATTTAGAAGATGTTACTTTGCCCTGGTTCTCCCCAGCCGCTGGCTCTTACAATCATCACATCTTTTCTTCTGTGACGTTCCCTGAGCGTTAGGGGTAAAGGGCATTATATTGATGTCCCATTTATGGCTGAGCACATAGCACAGACACATACGCTGCTCTTTGAAGATCTGTGAATTTCTGTGTTAACCATCAGACAGTGCACGAAGAAACTTCTCTGATAAGGAGTGAGAACGTCACTAATAGAGACTTGGAGGACACTTTGATATTATGTCCATTTCTCAAACTAATAGTAGTAGGTGCACCCCTAGGGTTTATAAACCTCTCCAGACATGTGTTCTTGTCCAGAAATGTGTTTTCTCCTGTGGAGCAAGCCTTAAATCCAATCAAAAGGCAGTTGGCTACTCCTGCAACATGAGTGCCACTTCTGTGCCCTTAGGCAGATCTTGACAGGCTGGTCATTGTTGTAGCCTTCAGTGTTCATAACTGGGTAACATTGGTGATGACTTTTCTCTCCTGGAAGCATTTCCCAGTACTATGAAACCTAGCCAGCAAGGAGGAAGCTTTCCTATCAGTGCCAGTTGAATTCCCCATGTCCAGTGACCGAAGTATGTGGTGTCTTCAGCAATAGTCTTACCATCAAGTTCTAGATGGCAACCAAGATCAATGGAGTATTAGAGAGAATTCTCTAGAAACACAGAACTGATAGAATGAATGACTTGGGGGGAGTAATATTAAAAGGGGTTTATTAAAATGGCTAACAGGCTGTGGTACAGTTAGTTCAACAAGGGCTGTCTACCAATGGAAAGTCCAAGAATCCAATAGTTGTTCACTCCATGAGTCTGGATGTCTCAAGCATACTTCAGAATCCTGAAAAAGTAGGCTCTAATACTAATGAAGACATGAAGTTGCCAGAAAGAATGAGAGCAAGCAAGCTAAGAGCCAGAGATCCTTTTGTTTTCAAGACAGGGTTTGTCTGTGTAATAACCCTGGCTGTCCTGGAACTCGCTCTCTAGACAAGGCTAGCCTCAAACTCACAGACTTAAAAGCATGCCCTATCACACGGTGCTTTATATAGGCTGCCACAGAAAGTATGAACCAGATTAAAGGTAGATCTTCCCACTTCAAATGGTTTAATTAAGAAAAGTCCCTCACAGATATTCCCAGTTTCTTGAGTTGTAGTAGTTCATACCAGATGTAGTCAATTTGAAAGCCAAGAGTAGCCATCGCAAATGGCAATAGCTTATATTATTTTGGGGTTTCAACTAACAAGTTGAAGGGAGGTATCCCAAGCCTGGCACTAGGCTTTTTACTTGGCAACATTTGCCTTCTGAAAGGAGCATTATCTATTCAAACCACCACATATATGATAGATTTATTAACTATTTCTAGCTTTTGAGGAATCTCCACATTGATTTCCATACTAGCTGAGCCAGTTCACACTCCCACCAACAAGGAACTAACTCCCTCTCTCCCTTTCTTTCCCTCCCTCGTGTGTGTGTGTGTGTGTGTGTGTGTGTGTGTTGTGTTGTGTTGTGTTTTGCATCTAGACACAAGGAAACTTTGAAGAAGGTAATTACAATAGAAAGGAACTATTGGAAATCAGAAAAGAATAGCATCAAATAGAAAAGGAGAAGACAAGGCAAATGGAAATTATGAAGGGGAAAAAGTGTTTTAAATCCAATGCAGGACATAAAGAAAGAATAAATACAACACAGTGTGTAGCTCCACCTAGAAAGCACAATAACTATACAGAGAAAAGTCTATAACGTGAGAGCAGAATGAAGATGTTATCAAGGACATTATACCTACAAGTTTACCAGGTCAGTAGGACACAATTTCTATATACAAAGAACTCACCCAGCATCTAGAACAGTAAGTGGAGAAGACTGCTAACACAAATCTGCATAATCAGACTTTAGGGTCTTCTGAGGCCTTACAGCTGTCCAGGCCCAGGAATCACAAAAGCAAGATGGCTCTGGGCTTAACAGGAAAGCTATGCCAGTACTTTGAAGCGAGCCATGATGGCCCCTACACTCCAGCACTTGTCAGGAAGACCAGGAAGAAGACAAGACCCTAATGAACTACAATGTGATACCCTGTGTCAAACATTCAAATAAACAGAAGATATGGGGGCAAATGTTTCTACCTACACCTCTGTGATCTGGAACATCAAGTTTAGGACATCTTCAGACAGACAGAACCTACAAGTGCTGCTCCAGGGGCTGCCTTCCTCAGTTGCTCTGGAAGGCAGTGTGCCACTAAAACAAGGACCCAAACCAAGGAGGGGGAAGAAAAGAGATCCAGGGTGTGAGAAACTTATGGGGGGAGCAGAAAGGGGACTGCTGCACGATGAGGCTCTGTGCCCTCAGACACACCTGTTTGTCAACCCCAGCAGACTGCAGCTTCAAACCAGAATAGAGGGAGTGACTGAGGCAGGCACCTGTGAATGAAAGGAGACAGACACTAACCTGCCAGATTTGGAAGGAAGAGTCCCAGACAAAAGACATCAGGCAACAAGAAATGGGACTTTTGATTTGAGGGAAAGTGAGCGTTGGATAAAGGAGAATGAACTCCAAGGTACAACTGGACTCAATAGCTGCTTTTATTCAAACAAAACAGCTGGTTGAGAAGAGGGAGGGAAAGGAAGCAGAAAGGACACAAGGAAGCTAAATTGTATTTGCCATAAAAAGGTAAATGAATGAATGAAACCATGCATACGCCTATTGAGGAAAGGGGAGCTAAATAATGGAGGAAATAGCCAAAAGAATTAAGGGTGACTGCAGCCCAGAGGTGAGACTGGACATGGAGAGAATGGACCTGTTTGCGATCTCCTCCACTTCTGAGCCTTTCAGTACAGTGTAACTTTGAATGTATGCTGATGCTAGTTTAAAATTCAACACTGTGAGGCTACACCACAGCTCAGGTCACGGTCAGGTCCAAATGTGTGCTTGAGGAAAAGACCCCTGGGACTGGATGATTGTGAAGATGACTGGGAAGACAGGGCTGGCCTGGAAGTTGCAGAGGAGGTAAACCAGCAGAGAGGACTCCTGAGATTTGGAGTGGGAAACACTGACTCACAGTGTCCTCAATGAGAGCATAGTTCATTTACAGCATCACTCCATAGTTCTTTACGTTTCTGTACAAAGTGAGCCACAGTAAGAGCCTCATATAGATGGATGCAGAAAGTTGGGGCCCCTTGACAGAGTCTCACTTGTCCAATTGCCAGTAACTTCATTCCAGATTGCATCCTGGCCTTCTCTGCAGCTCAATGCCATTCTCTCCTTTCATTCTTCAAAGCAGAGGGCACGGGTGCATCCCAGCCTCTCTCAGCTGAGCTACTGTGGAGGTTTCAGAAGTCTGGATTCTAAGAGCCACAGACAGCACTGGCCCAGAAAAGCTAATCCTCAAGATCAGGCATGTTAGGCAGGGGCCACAGGTGCATTATTGATGTCTTTCTGCTTAAAAGTTTGATGCTTTGGTTTTTATGGGTTTTTAAAACTAATTTTTAATCTTTGAATACACAATGTTAATAAAACATTACAATAGCCCTCCCTTGAGCTTTCTTTGATTTCAGTTACTTCAACTCAACCACAGTCTAAAATATTAAGTAGAAAATTCCAGAACTAAACAAATTATTCCAGAGAATGTGGTGACATACACACCTACCAGAAGGAACTAGGAATTATCCCTTCATCTACTGTGTCCACTGTGTGTATACTCCCACTGGCCTATTGGCCACTAAACAGCCATATTAGCTATCGGATCCACTCTCACAGCACCACATGGTCTGTCTTCCAGAACCCCCTCTCCTCATAGCCTAGCAGGCCCTCCAACCATTCCCTTCTTTTCATCTTGACACCTGGACATCATGTCACCCATAGCATCACAGAATATGTGGGCCCAGTACAGTACGATATTCTGGCAAAGAAAATTACTATGGCCTTGCAACTTTTATTGCAGTATGCTATGGCTTCTCTTTATTAATAAGTGTTCATCTCTCTCTTACTATGCTATTATGCCTAATCCATAAGTTTTTTTTGAACCATAGGATGATTCATAAACAAGGAGAGCTACTGTTCAGAGCTAGTGGTGTTCCTTTAATGTTTTGTGCTAGGCAAGTGAGGTTCCTCTATTCCCATCACTGGGGAGAACTCACATCTTTGCTTAGCACTCTGCCAAGGCTTCCTGAGAAGCCGTCCACCCCCCATGCAGCAGAAGTCAGTAGGAAAAAAAAAAAAAAAAAAAAAACAAGGAAAGCATGCAGGAGTCAAGGCATCCTGACTTTTGGAAGCCCCCAGGGGGAAGCCAGCAGTGGTCTGACTTTGTGCAAACCTCCTGCTTCCTATAGGCAATTTGAAGAGGGACAGAGTGAGTCTGCACCCCCTTCCTGGTGCTAGCAAATTTCTACAGAGAAGAAAAAGACATCTGTGCATTTCTTCCTTCTGAAAACGCCATCCAAAGTGTCCCTTGATACAGAACCCTTCCGTCTTCCAAGGCTGTAAATTAAATGCTTGCTTGGTGGCTGCTGGAATCACTAGTGCTCATTATGGTTTGCACTGGTTTGAGGGGAAGTGTGAGGTAATTAATTATCATGTGTCTCTTGCCAGATGCTATGCTGGGCTTCGGAAAGGCTATATCTTTAGCATCTCAGGCCACCTCAGGAGACAGATACCACTGTAATCGTCATCTTATAGATTAGGAAACTGATGGCTAGAGAAGTTAGAGAGATCACACAGCTGGTGGAGGGTGGAGATGGAGTTAGATTCCTGTGGCTCTGACCATTGTTCTTGGGAGCTGTCCGTCAGTGTCCTACAGCAGCAATAGAAAGGCTCATCCTAGATCTGAATCTGAAATTTTAAGATCCTTAGGATGTCATGCAGGAGCCTGAGTGAGTATATTTTCTAGACTCAGCCTCCGGGCCTCAGTTTCCTTATCTGAACCGAAAGGATCTGAGAGTTATAATAATTCTGGTCCTGATACACCTGTGAGTAGACCATCTGGGCCAGTATTCCCAGCTGTCACATGCCCTGCTGTTCCTGGTTCTGAAAATGTAAAGTCCAGGAGAGTGATTCGCCTGCAGGCTAAGAAGCTTAGTCTTAGAATCTAAGCTATGCATCAGTGGGGACAAATCTAGGATAGAGTCTTAGAAACCACCTTAGTTTCTTCAGGACCATAGTTGAGAGGATTCCAAGGCTACTCATACCCTGAGAGTCTTCTCCTTTTTTTCTGAGGATCCTGGGTCAGCAACAGGTGGAGAAGTGGAAAGGCAGGTCTTTGCAGAGACATGCTGTGCTGGAGTCTGGGTGTGAGAACCTGCCTGAAGATTCTAAGATACATGGCCTAGAAGGAATGGACCCTCAAGGATCCCTAAGTGTTCAGGAGAAAGGAGACTCAGCAAATGTTAGATCCATGTCTCACTGTGAGGCTGGAGAGAAAAAAGATAGCCTAGGATCCAGCCTGGGAGAAATGTTCTTAGCAGCCCTTAAAGAGCAGAGGTGATAGAAGAAGCCAGTGAACTACAGTGCAGGGGAGTTTCAGATGGGAAACTGGACCAGTCTAGAAACCCAGGTCATCCTCTTGCGGGATGACCCTAAAAGCTCAGGGAGTTAGCATATGGCCCAGAGGAAACTGCCACTCTCCTTGAGGAAATGGAGGGGGTTGCTGTGTTTTCCAGAACCTAGGGGAATCATGAATGCATGAGTATCCAGAAAGCTGCAGTCACAGCCAAGCAGGTCCCTGCCTGTTGACCAGTGGTTCATCCAAGGATACTTCCTTCTTCCTCCATAGCTGGCTGTGATTGTAGACTAGATCAGTGATTAAAGCTGGAACCCCACCCTTCTGGTGATTAAGAAAGAACTCGGAGCATGCTAAGGGTACCTAGAACCCATTGCTATGTACTGTCCCTCCCCACCTATGGGAACACACAGTGGACCAACCTTCCACACGCTGGAAGACATCTGCACTAATATCTCCCCTTTCCTTGACTTACTGGGAAACCTTGTAGTTACCAAACAAGAATACAGTTCATCAACACTTGGGGCCTCAGAAAATAAAAGCTATTGTGTGGCTCTTTGGTGGCCTTGCACAGAGACCTGGGCTTTCTACCCTTGAATAAGAGTGAAGGGCTTATTACCCATCTCTTGGGGATTATATGTTCCCTCACATTCTTTACAATGAAACAATATCCCTTAACCACCTTTGGTTCAGAAATGCTAGATTCTTATGCATCTCAAGGTTCTAGTCATCATGTGACATACAAATGTCAGGGGAGAAGCAGCTGACCCTATAGACATGGACAGATGCCTTTTACCTATGACCTCCTGATAATGTCAGGCAGAAGACCTGTTCTTGTTCTCCCTTCCTGTCTCCTTCCTTTCAGAATATTGTGGTCCCCAATTACTCAGAGCTGCAGGAGGCCTGCCAGGGAAGAAATTAGAGCTACACATCAGTTATTCTATATTTACCACCTGATGGCCAAGGAGGATCTATCTTCTGCACAATTAAATGAAAAGAGTTTTAATATCAGCAAAGCAAAGGACTCTAGCAACAATGGAGAATTAGGTTAGAGGCAGCAATTGGATTAGTGCCGAGCTGCAAGTGAAATGAAGACTTGGACACAGGAGTGTTATCCTTCTCCTGTGACAGGCTCTTCCTTGGTGGGGGTAGGAAGGGTCTGGGATGGGAGGAGTTGGGCTGGAATCCTGAAGCTGGCCCAACTCCCATCCCTAGGGATGAGAGGCCAGAAGAGGCAACCTTTCCCAAAATCCTCTGTAGTTGAACAGATGAGGGGATATATTTGTGGTCATGGATGCCTCTCTGGAAACTCATACCATCAGCTAGTACATCCCCAGCTGAGAAATAGACCTCCACAGGGTCTAAAATCCATCCCTCCTCCCTAGGCTGTCATCGTCTTTCCCCAGGACCACTGCTGCTCTCACCGTCTATCCTCTGTCTCTTCCCTCTTGTGCTCACCCTGTAGCTACATGGTATGACACTTGAACCAGCCTCCCTCCCTGGAGGATGCATCAGGAGACAGAAACATATATTCTCAGGTGACAGTTTCTGTGATCACAGCAAAGACATCACATTTGTGGAGAACACAGACAGCTAATGGCCCTTTCTTTATCTTTCCAATTTCTGAGTTGTTTTCCTTGGGCTTATTAAATGAAGTGTTCATCCAGAAAAAAAAGGGGGGGGCGCACAGCTCATTGCTTCTGATTGCCTTTTCTATGGCCACTGTTCCAGGCATGTTGCAAACCCAGGGTCTTGGCTAGAAACTAGAGCAGATCCTTCCCACAGCTGTGAAAGCATGGGTGTCAGGCCTCCCATCAGCCCTGGAAGCATCCTGGTTTGCTTCGTCCCATGAAGGCACACTCATCCTCACTCTATCTCCCTGTCTCTCCAGACAGAAAACTCCACAAGCAACTGGGTCTTATCCATTCACCTACTTAATGACACCAAGTCCTCCTCTTACCCAAGTCTTCCAGAAATAATCCAAGTTTGCTCAAGCTGACAGGAGTCATCTGGAGAACCAGAAAACATTAGTCATTACCCCTCAACCCCCACATCTGGCAGGCCCAAGAATCAACCGGAGATCCTGAATTACCATTTCAAGTAAAGGAGGAAAAAGTTCAAGAAGTAAAATGGCCTCCAAAGAAATAGCATTAGATAAGATTGAACGGAACTCTCCGATCCCCAAATCAGTTAATGAAGAGCAGGAGAAACAAAGCAGGTGTCACATTGGGGTTGCACTTTTTTATCACAAAAACGTGATGAATAAAGGGGATATTTTTGAGTAGTGAATACCAAAAGCTAGGAAGCAAAAATAATTTTTCAGACCTCTGGATGAAAGCATACTAAAAAACAAGACACATCTGAGAGACTACAGTATAGCTATGAAGTCATTCATTCCTTCAGGAGCCGTGTGGTCTTACTTCTGAGATACCCATTGGATACCAAAATCCTGAGACAGTCAAGTTCCTAACACAAAACGGCATGGTATTCAAGCATAACCCGCCCACATTTAATATATTTAAAATATCTCTGGAATTCTTATATTACCCAATATAAAATAAGTGCCAAGCAAATAATTATTGTACTTAACAGAAAAACAAATCTGTGCATGACCAGAGTGGATAACATTTTTTCTGAGTACTTACCACCCACATGGGGTCACTGTGCTCTAATGACTTTAAGGGGTGTCACGGGAGCCACTATACTAAAATCTCTCCATGGGCATCATAGGGACCACTATATTCATGTTGTCTCATGGTATCCTAGAGGTATTGACACAGCAAGTCACATTGTGCGCAGAAAGACAGCCAACTATAGCCCATGGTTATTTGCACTATCTGTACTCTATAAAGGAACCAAAATAAGAAACCAAATATGCTGTTGCCCACACGTGGAATATGTTCTTGTAGCTGGGCTGTCCTGCCTGACCTCAGTGGGAGAGGATGCGCCTAGACTCACAGATACTTGATGTACCAGGGTGAAGGGATACCCAGGGAGACCCCACCCATGCAAAGGAGAAGGGCAGGGGATATGAGGGAAGAATTGTGAGAGGAGATGACTGGGAAGGGGCAAAGAGCAAGATGTTAAGTGAATAAGTAAAATAATAAAAAAGAATTCTAAAAAAAGGTCCTAAGTATGAGCATTGTGGTAAATAAAGGTAAATAAACACAAGATAAAACAGAGCGAGCAGGTACCACTGCGCTGTTCGGGGATGACTGGGTGCTTAACAGATCTGCACACTTCAAGCTCTGTCTCCCAGTACCTGAGGAACCTGTGTGTCACCACTCGCACCTTATCCATCTGATGTTGTTTTACTCATCTCTGTAGCCAGTAGTCTTGTACAGCTTGTCTTCCACATCCTGATTGCTCCCTGTTCCCAAACAAGAGCCAGTCACTCTTCTCTGACAGTCTAGTGAGTATCTTAAAGTCCCTCTTGAGGGCAAGACCTTGGAGACGGCCCAGATGGTTGCTCCCTAGCCTCTTCCCCGGGGGCCTTTCCCCTTCACATTCCCATCACACCTGACCCCTATTGCTCTTACTTCTTAACATCTATTGTAAGTTTTGTCACGGAATCTCTGTGCCTCGCTTTTCTCATAAGATAAAGCAGGGAGGAAGCAGTGTGGCATCTCTGGGCTTTGCTGAGGCTGGATGAAGAGGACAGTGCTACATTGTTTCGAACATGGAAGTCTGTACTGTCTAGAGAGGGAAAAAGTTAGCTATCCTTATCATCATTCCATGGATAGTCAATATCTCCCCTTCGGCACCTGATACATCCAGAAGTCTCATGAGTGATGCTTCCTAGGCAGGAGCTATGTGTTTATGAATTCCTCCTCATAGGCTTTCTGATGGCTCAAGGAGTAAAACAGACACCTCCCTCCTTGAAGGACCCATGAAGAAGACAGCAGCTGGGCCATGGCTGATCCATCTTCTTGTACTGGCACTGGTACATCTGCTTTTCTCCCGCGTCATTGAAAGCGAAGACAACTCACTGATTCCCTTTAAAGGCCAGCCTGGTTTTCATATAAAGAATTTCACCTTCTCTTCTGGGTGTGTCTCACGGATACAAGAGGCTCCATTTGACTCAAACACATGGAAATAATAAACCAGGACTCTGGGCCTAGTATTTGTCTTTTCCCAGCAGGGTTCTTGGATAATGGGCTCTCCATGTGGTCCAATGGATGCATGCCTGAGACAGAGAACAGGATCCTAACCAAATAGCCTGACTTTTGGATGACTTAGTTGGGGCCACTGTAAAAGACACCCTGGTTAGAATACTTCCACAACAGAAATGTGTTTCCTCATGGTTCTACATGGCTAGGAGCCCAAAATCATTGCCTTGGCAGGCTGTGCTCTGAGACCTCACTCCTTGGCTTGTGGGTGTATTTCCTTTTTCATACGGCTTTTCCTCTTTTTTGTCTCTACCTCAATCACCTCTTCTCATCACGATATCAGCATATGGACTTAGAGCCTCCCCAGGGATACCATTTACTTCAATGCCTTCTTTAAAGTCCTGGTTAGGCTTTAGGTATGGCTCAGCTAGAGAAAGTGCTTAGCACGTGTGAGCTCTCAGGTTCCACTCCCACTCAGCACTGCCAAAAACACAAGTAAAAAGTTCTATATCCAAGCACAATCTAAACAGTAGGGTTTGAAAGTTCAAGATGGGGATTTGAGGATGAACTGAGGAACCTGTGGTGACCCCGGTCCTCAGGTTACAGCCACTTCGTTTCCTGGTGTGTACTATGAAATCCCACCTCTACCCAGCTCTGCTATCCCACCTCTACCCAGCTCCTCCTGCATCTTTCCAAAGCTGAGCTCCTCTCCTGCAAGAAGTCTTCATCCCTCCCCAGTTGCATCCTCCTCCCTCATCTGAACCCCTCATCTCAGACCCTGGCCTCTCAGCCTGGGTTTCTGTGGAGAGCTAATCTCCCAAATGCGCCCTGCAATGTGGAGGAACAGGGTCATTCCAAGAGGGAGATGGGATCAAGGTCTTGTGGTGTGCTGGGAGGAATGGCTGGGTCCAGGGTCGGGTGACCAGACCTGCAGGACCTGAAGGCAGGGACTTGGAAGCAGGAAGATACCTGGGTCTATTTGTCCTTCTTGCTCCCTGCCCTGGCCTGGCTACCAGACGTTCTCAATGTCCCCACAGACTCCTCCGCCTCCAGTCCTGAGAGGGTCAAAGGGAACCCCTATAATTTCTGGGTGGAGAAAGGCGTGGCTGTAACTTAACCCATCCTTGCCCCAGCTTGTGCTTCTGATCCCTGCTGTCTCCTTATTGCCTTGGCCGGTTGCTCTTTTGGCTGCAAGCTTCACAGCTGCACAAGACTATGCTGTGGGCAAGAACGAGTCAAAGGCAGAGCCAACGAAATCCTTGGGGTCCAGCATTATTTGTTTTCACCAGTGTGTTTTGGTCACTGGAGCTGTTTCTGGCACACAGCATAGCAGAGGCTCAACAGAAAAATTTGAATACACGAGAGAGAAAGATGAGCAAGCATTGTCTCTGACCTTTTGTGTGTCTGTGGAGATGGAGAGTCCCCTCTGTGACCCAGCTAGTAGGCGTCCCTCAAAGCACCAACTGAGGAAACAGGAAGGGATCTATGAATGTGGACTTGTCCCTTGAACCTGGGTCAGGAGAGCAAGGGCAGACAGGAAGTTCTAAATACTAATGAACTGACCCAGTGAGTGTACTGTTACCAATCACATGAGGTAGATGCCGGACATCAGCCAAAGAAAGCAAATAATCTTTGAATCTAAGGCACACCTGCCTTAACTCTGGTTGCCTGGTTTCCCTGGACCTTAACTGGGCCTCTTCCCTTTGTTGCGCTTAGTTTCTAGTCTCCAGTATGGCAAGAAGGTATCAACAGCTCCTGTAGTTCTGATGATCAGGTTTCTCTTGAGCCTTGGGAGATTCTTTCCCAAAGAAGGTAAGCAGTGTTCTCCCCAGAGACATTCAGAAAAGACTGTCCATCTCAAAGGGCAAGGGGGAGCATGGGAGTTCAGATCCTGTAGAGGCTGCAAGAAAGAACGGAGTTCAGATCAAGTTAGAGCTGCAGTGAGAACTAGCTTTGCCCTGACTCCCACGCCTCCAGCCAGCCCTGCAGGCCTCAGCAACCCTGAGTTCCATGGCCCCAGGGGTGCTGAAACAGTCCTGTAGGCTTCACAGGGTCAAGGCCATGGCATTCTCTAGGGGGACCCAGGATGCCTGCAGGGGCTCCAAAGATTACATGTAAAGAAGTTGGAGGACCTCAGGCTGGGAGGCAAAAGATCTGCTCTCAGCCCCTGCCTGGATGCAGATTCCCTGTGTGGCCACAGTCAAACTGCTCTCTCTGCCTAGTCGCTGGCACAAGTTCTGAGTCCTGAAGAACCAAAGCTGTTTCTGTGGTGCCCACAGGAAGGGCATCCCAGTCAGGAGCATATCACTGCAACCTATGACCTTGGCCTCCCTGGGCTGTGAGGTCTTCGAGGGAAGAACAGATAGCCTCTGTCTGGCACATCTGTGTGAGTAGTCTTCCTTAGAAACCTGGACCAGGGTGCTTCATGCAAGTTTGCAGCAAGCAGTATGGAGCCAGGTCCTGTCCCAAAGCAAGATTCCGCACAGGGAAAGGCCATGGGCAAAAAAAGAGACTCAGAAACAGATGGCGGGAGATCTTGGGCTCCAGGAATTTAGAAAAGAAGGTTTAGGGAGTTATGGGAGAATTTCAGTCTTCTTTATTCCTACTTTTATCTGATTTTACTTCTAAGCATTTTCGTTCCTTTTTTTCATGTCACAAAATGCCATTTCTTCCTTATGATAATGATTTATTTGACACTTATGATGTGTAATACATGGTGCAAATTAATTAAACATCACCACAGCCAGTAGGTGATCCCGCCTGGAGTCTTGCCTGCGGAGCACACACAACTGGCCCATGTCTCTGGCTGGTACACTTGTTTCTCTAAAACCTGCCCTGGCACAGGTGCTACTGAACACACTAAACAAAGACTTCCACCTTTATGGAACACGTATTCCAATGCAGCAAAACAATGAAAAGCTAAGTGAGGGAGCTAAGCTGCATTTCAGTAGGAGGGGACACACAGAAAACTGCAGAGAGAGGAAAGTGGTATGATTCCAGGCAGGAGGAGCCATCTGCTCAGGGGAGCACACTGAGGTGAAAGAGTAATCCATTCAGACAGCTGAGAAAACGGCTAGTGCAAGGACCCTGGATCAGGAACAGTAAATAGAGCTACATGCTCGGACTAAGTCAATGAAGTAAAAGCAAGAGATGGTCCTGAAAAGCAAGGCACACAGGCCTTCCGGGTGCTCATTGTTTTGCTCTGAGTGAAGTAAGGAGCCCCAGGAAACCTGGGTAAATGATATAGATTGAATGGCAGAAGCTATAGGAGGCAGGCTGTGGGTTGGGGAGTTGACTAGCTGTTATATTGCTTAGTGACTCCACCCCTCACTTGGACCCCACGGAGGAAGAGGCCAAGAGAACAGGACTCATTAGCCCTGAAAGTGAGCCCTGAGCCAGGAACTTGGGCCAGTTGAAGAAGGAAGCAGGTCTAAGGAGCAGTTAATGCTGGAGTTTGAGCCACTCTGAGGCAGTATGGGTTCGTTTGCTATGTCAGCCCCCAGAAATGTAGTGTCCATCCGCCTGAGGCTGCTCATTGTGGATTGAGAGTGAAAGAAGAGAGTAGCAAAGTCCTAGTGATGGATGAGTCTCGGCCCATGGATTGCTCAACCGACCCCACTCGAGCCAGGCAGGCCCCCTCTCAGCCTGGCCCACTTCTGTTTCATTTGTGGGAACAAGCCTCCAGATCACCAGAGGAAACTATTGCTTCTATCCAGACCAACAGAACCCTCAGTGCTTCCAGGAAGGTGTCCCAAGGGAACTTGGCAGGAGCCATATATAGTTCAGGAAAAAGAGGAAGATGACCAGTGAGGTGAGCTGTTAAGGGGCAGGCCCACACCTGTTTGTATGCAGGGTATCCAGAGTTCAGAGTTACAGAACAGATAGAGCTGGTGACCCAGAGCTGAGCCCAAAAGCTAAGACAGAGCAAGCTAAAACAGATTAAGTTTTCCAAATCTCAACTTCTCATCTATTAAATGGGCTGAATATTTCCAAACTTTATGAAGTTTAAAAAGTGAAACAAGGGGTCCTAGAGATAGCATTGTTCCCAGCACTCACATGACAGCTCACAACTATTGGGAGTATACATACACAACCTTGTGACTGTTTTTTCCAAGTCAAAGGGGCATCATGGTACCAAGTGAGCAGAGCCAGATAGCACATGTCCAGCATGAAAGCTCAACTTAGAGTGTTGATTTGGGACCTCTAAAAAGAGAGTTTTCTTTCTGCTGAGTATCTTCGGGGGTATACAGGATGAGTTTCCACATTGCACATATTCAGACATATTCAAAGAGTTAGATTGTATACTTCGCTGCCAGCCTGCTGATAGAAGGGTCACATGCCATTTCCACTCAGCTGTGCCCAAATCACGGAGCTAGCTGTCTCTTTCCTCACCTGTGACTTGGAACTGGTGATAACTGTTTGGCAGGCTCTTTCAATGGTGTGCACGCACACACTTGAGTCCTAGAACAGCGCCTGGCACTTGGGTCATTTTTCATTGCTCAGTCAGATGCAGCTACTCATTGGCTTAAGGCCAGAAGATAGTGTGCCAGCAAATGCCATATGGGACCTTAGGCTAGCACTTTTTCTCTCTGTAGCTTCCACACAAATGATCTAGGTTCTCCTGGGATCAGGTGAGTAAGAGCAAGGTGGATCTATGTCTAACCATCTACCCTGCCCTGGACACCCTAGCAGACCCCGTCCACTGTCCATGAACAATACACTCACTGGCTTGGGGGAAGATTCATTCACAGGATCACAGAGAAGTCTTTGCAGAGACACAAGGTGCTAGTCCTTCTGGAAAGCCTTGTCCCAGGTTCCCATGGAGAGCCCTGACTCTTTAAGGTCCAAAGAAGCCAAGCCTGGGATCAGGGCTGAATAGACTGGTGTTTGTTTCACTGAGCTTCCATAGAGACATGCTATAGATCTTGGGGAGGACTGCTTTTGGGTTTCTTGCTGGCACCCTTGCACCCAACCACTAAGTATTAAAGGCCAGAGAAATCCTTGAAGACTCACACTGCTCAGCCACAGTGTCCAGAGAGCTCGCCTTCTCCTTGCCCGGGTACCCTCCTGCTGTCCAACAACCCTGTTCTTCAAGAGCTTCAATGACCAGCCTTACACCTCAGCCTCAGGCTCAGTCTCTCCTCTCAGGAGCAAAGAAGACCATTCCCTACCTTCTAGGTAGTAGAGAGGGCAGCCAAGCTGAAATAAAAGGCAGCCTGCAAGCAGTCAACATGGCCCCTGGCACTGGCACTGTGGGTCCAATAAGAGCTGGGCTTTCTCCCTTTCATACCTCTCAGCCAGGCTTTGTCCACCCCAGAAATCCCAACTCCCAGCAGAGATCTCCCCCCACCTTCTTCCGGGAGCCTGCTCTGTAAGCAGGTCTTGCGGTAGCAGCCTCAGCCTTAATTTTAGTTCTGGGCTGGGTAATTTCCCGTGATTACAGGCCCTGTCAGTATAGCAAGCACTCCAGCTGCTAGCAAGCCAGCAGGCCTCATCAGGGCAGGGCCAGGCACATGCTCATACACGTGCCTCACCCTCAGGGACACATGCTCCCTCTCACGTGTGTGTACTCACAAACATTTGCATATTTGCACATGCACACCCCTACCCTTGCACACTGATACATGCACACTCGCATACACATGAACACTCAAATGAATATTCGTTCACCATATTCAGGACCAGGACTCAGGGGTCCTCAGCCAAGCTGTGTGTATACAGCCTGTGCCATGTTCATCCTACCAGAGAAAGCACATATATAGTATCCCCTCCCCCATCCCCATAGCAAATGATGAGTCTGACAAGAACAAGGACAGCAGAGATAAAGGGGCACTGTGGGACAAGGGCTCTTCTTGTGGACCCTCCCCTTCCTGTCAGAATCTTCCTTTTCTCTCTCCCCTGGGCTTTCCAGGCTAGTACTAGATAGCAGTGCCCCTATCCCTTTCCACATAAGCGATCCGTGTGCTCATGCCTGTGTGTCATTGGACATTGACAGTGCTTCCGGGGCTTGACGGTGTCCCAGAAAGAACATGTGCTGGGAGAGCCCAGGGTGGCAGTGTTAGAGTTGGGGAGGCTTTAAGAAGTGGAGCCACATGGCGTGTAATTAAGTCCGAACTACTCTTGGAAGGAACTAATGCTGATATTGGGGAATGGGTTGATTCTTAAGAGATCGGGGTGCTACAAAGCTATTCCTAATGTACAGATTCCCCTTTCTGTCTTGCCCTGTGATATCTCCACCCCTCCTCCACAAGTGCTTCCAGTGTGGTGCATCCAACATGTGTTGAGGAACCTAGAGGTCCTCACCAAGTCTGAGATGTTGACCCCATGCTCTTGGGCACCTAGAACTGTGAGCTAATCATATGCTGGCTTTTACAAATTACTCAACTTCAAGTATTTTGTCATAGCAACACAAAACAGTTTAAGACAGACATCTGCAATGGATCATGACTATGACCCTCTCCATCTGTGGATATAGCTGTAAGTGAAGCAGAGGGAAGACTGGCCATATAAATGGAATGCTTCGATAATATGTTGTCGATCCTCACTGTATAAATGAATTCCTGGCTGTCTAGCCCCAAAGTTGACTCTTACTGCACATTTACAGCCATTTTGAACCATTTGAGTGGCCTGACACATAGTGCCCAGCCAAATGAGAGACTCCTACTTTTAAAAAAGATTTGTCAAGTCAGGGAGGTGACAAAGTCTATTTTGTTCCTATTACACAGGCTTTGAAGGGCAAGAGGGTCTCAGTTTAGGGTCTGCATGGAGCCTGGTGCAAAATGAGATGTCATATACATGGAAAACTGTGACAAGAGGTGGGTGAGGACATTCTGGTTATAATGATTTGGATGATCCTGATTGGCTGGCTGTGCTGGGAAGGAAAGGAGAAAATGTGGAATGACTGCTCACGCTGACGTGTGGAAGAACTGAAGGTAGAAAAGCCAACATTTATGAAGTTGGGAGAGGCTGGAAGAGCTTGGTGACCCTTCGTGGGACATCTTATAGGGCAATCACAGATGCAAACTTGAGCTTCAGGGAACTACATAGTGGTGCACCCTATGGGAGGTCTGTCTGCTAAGGTTTCCAGGGCCCCTCACGGCATCTTTGCTCTCCATCCAACTACCTTCTATATGTAGTTTCCCGTGCTCCAGCACCACAGAGCCTAGCTTTGAGCCACTTCATATGCAGATAGTTGATCATTGAAAGACATACGGAATTTTGCCTCTGTCTCCTTGCCAGCCCCCTTCCCTGGCTTTCTCCTCTCAAGCCATCCCCACAGCTGCGTTGACAGGTCAGCCACCCATCTCACATGCCTTTGTTCTCCTATGTCCTTCAGACATGGCTAGGTCTGAAGATCTTATCCCTGACTCTGCAGCATTCCTGGGTACAGCTTGCTCAAGAGTGGCCAAACACAGATGGTTTCGAAGTCCAGGCTCCCCATCCCTATGGGCTTGAGTAAGGGGCTTCCAAGAGCATGGGCAATGAGCAGAGCTATGGCTTGGCCCATTTGTTCTGTGCTGAGCCCTTGATGTGGAAAAACTGGCTTCAGAGGCTACCACACAGCAAGGCTGCTGGCCGAGCTGCTGAAGGCCTTTAGTGAGGAGCTGAAGGACGTGAGAAGCCCTCACACTCCACCCAGACTGCTCCTGTCTGCTTACCTCACATCATGATATCCAAGGCCACTGGATGTCTGGGAGAGCCTCTGTGAAGGCCATCTGTCCAGCAAGAGCCTAGAGCTACGCATACCAGAGCCACGCCCAGCAGAGCTGTGGACCATGCCGGTGCCATGGCGATGCCATCTCGGCCAGCCTTTCCCAGCCCCGTAACCATGGGAATGTACTCAGGGCTGCTGCTGCTTATGCAACGCCTCTGAGGGAGGGAGGCTCATGGACCCACCTACTTGCTGCAGGGAAGCCAGAGCCCCAAAAGAATCTGTGAACACTATGTCACCCACCTACTACTTCCCAATAAGGGGCAAGGAGAATGCCACACATTCTCACCATGGAATACCCTACCTGGGTTAGAATGACCCTGAGGGGAAGAGAGGGCAGGAAAGAGAAAGTGGGGGCAGAGGAAAACTCTAACTAGCAAGATGTTGGCTGTCTTCATGCAGAAAGGCTCCAGCCCCCTCTGGCAGCCCCAGGCCCCAGGAGTTGGAACATAGAGGCAGCACAGATGCTTTATGTGCTGTTCTGGTTTCATTGCCCTGAATCTGGGAGCTGGAGCCTCCTAGAGGGAAGAATGAAGAGCTGAGATGAGCGTAAGCTTGAGGGCCAGCCAGAAAGAGCACTGTCCCCAGGAAGAGGTTCACACACATGAGTGAGCCAACCAGAGCAGACTGAAAAGATAAATCCAACCCTGCTGTTTCTTGTTACGTTCCAACACCACAGTCTACTGTTGAGGGCTCTAGGGCTAGAGCCTCTGGTAGCCTCTGAAGCCACATGGTAAAGCCATCACAGGTAGCATGTAGGAGTCCAAGACACAGGTTTCCTATAGCAATTGGAGCTCCTCAGGTCCTCTCCCTCCTGCCCTCTCTTTCTCTCTTTGCTATCAACTCCCATGTTGAGTCCCACCTCTCCAGATTTCCGGCCTTCTGCAGGCACCCCAGAGTTCAGGAGACTGTGGCCCAAGTTCTCCTAGCCCCTCAAGCCCCAACCTTCATCTTGGCTGACAGCAAAGCCCAGGCAAATGGTCAACACCCTGGCCTAGTAGACTCCTTTCTCCTTGTCACCACAAGTCCCCTCAACTCTTCATAGTCTCTTCTTTCACTTTATCAGGATCCCAAGAACCAGCTGCATGCACAGACCCTCTCTCCTCCCACGGTTCCTCTTCAGCTTGCTATCCCACCCTGACACTCAACCTCCCAGGTCCACGTCCCATTCAGTCAGCATCCTTCCCCTCAGCTCCACGCCCACTACATAAGCCCGCTTGCAAATGTAGCAAAGTCTCTTATGCCCTGTCTCTGAGAAAGCCTAGTCCCCGCCTTCTCTAGTTGAGGTACCCAAATTATTAATCCTGACTGGTGGGTGGTCAGTTACCCGTGTACCCTGCCCTCCTATTTTGTACCCTCCAGATATTTTTATTTCCCATCTCTATATGCTCTTTCCACTCAAACTCCCTAGCCATCATGGTGAATTCGGAGCCAATAGCCCACTTCCCTCCACCCACTCTCATGCCAAGCCCCATGTGTCTTCGCTTCAACCTTAGGCAAATACCCTCTTCCCAGCTGTGTCCCTGCCTGGGTTTAGTCCTCCTGCAACCTTCCTTTGATTGCACCACACCCTCAGTCATCAGTGGTTCTTTCTCCATCTATATGACATGTGTGCCCTATTCAGAGCCAAATATAGCCACACCTGCTTGGATCCACTTGGACCCAGAATTGCCTCCTGTTACCTGCGGTGTCCCCTCCTGTCTCAGGCACACTTCAGTCAGGAGCTGCTGCATACACTGCCCCCACTTTCCCACGGCCCATTCACTTCTCAGTACCCTTCCGTCTGGCTCCCACGTCTGCCAGTCCCCTGCCAAATCTGCTCTCGCTGCGCAAGGTGCTGCCAAATCCTGGATGCGCCTCCAGCCTCCTCTTGAAAGGCTGCTCAGCAGTGCTCAGACCCTTCGCCAGAAACTCCTTACCACACTCTTTGTTTGGCCCCATGATTCCACGTTCATCTGCTTTCCCTCCCACCTCTCTGGTTGTTCCTTCTCAGCCTCCCCAGAGACTCTGAGTACTCAGTCAGACCCTAGAGGAGGTCAAGCTGGTGTTGTTCTTCATGAGGAGGCTTCGCCTGTGCTCTTGTTGTTGAAACCCAGTCATATTCCAACAGCCATGATCCCCAACTCCAAACTAGATCTCTTTCAACCCCACCTCTCCCCGCGGCACCAAGAAATCTCATGGTCACCTCACTGGGGGTTTCATGGCTATCTATCCCTGTGGATCTGCTCAGACTGACTGCCACCCTCCCCTGAAACTCTCCCCCCTCCATCTCCACACACACTCCAGGAAACCTCTGAGAAACTTTTCTTCACAAGTTAACTGCAACTGTTAACACCTTTTGTACTCCCAGGAAGTACGGAGGTGTGGTCTTGTTGAAGTAGGTGTGGCCTTGTTGGAGGAACTAGTTGCTGTAGGGGTGGGCTTTGAGACCCTCCTCCTAGCTGCCTGGAAAGAAGCCTTTAGAACAAGATACAGAACTCTCAGCTCCTCCAGTGCCATGCCTGCCTGGGTGTTGCCATGCTTCCTGCCAGGATAATAATGGACTGAACCTCTGAACCTGTAAGCCAGTCTCAATTAAATGCTGTTTTTTATAAGAGTTGCCTTGGTTATGGTATCGCTTGACAGCAATCAAACCTAAAGTAAGACACCCTTTGAGTCTGGCCTTGTGCTTTAAACTCCCTAGTCAGAGCCTCCAGTTTGGATCCCAGGGCTTTCAGTAGAGCCCTTTGCCTGAACTCCAGTCAGCATACACCAGCTGGGTGGGGGACCTATTTTAAATGTATAAGCTTCATTATACATTTTTGTATTATTGATAAACGCTTTTGATAGCTTCTGGTGACTCTCCTGACACTTTGAGATCTGGGTATAGCTGGCCAACCCCACTGTGGTCTTGGTCAACTTCCCCATCTCTTGCTGAAACTCATCCACTGTACCTCTTTCCAGTGCCCTCAGTGCCAGGCTCTTCCCTGCCACAGGGCCTTTGCACATATTGTTTCTTCACCCAGCCAACTCAAATTCATGGTCTAACTTAGCATAGCTATACTTCCTATGGGAAGCCTTCAATAAAAATCTCCACACTAGGTTTGTTCTTTCAGAGCCTTGTTCTGTCCACCTTTTACTTCTCATTTGCATACTTATGGCTAGTACAGTCATTACAGTGGCCATTTGTCTCCTTGTACTGATCGTCTGTCACATTAGTGGTTGGTTGGTCAGCTTGTTTGGAATGATCTTCCAATGTTCAAGGAGCTTGCTACATGGGGAAGATCCTGCCACAGTGCTAACTATGACTCGCTGTCCCAGCTCTGCTGGTGTAAGGTGGTAGGGGCCAAACCCAAACTTTCCCCATCAATAGAAGCTCCATGGCACAGTGTTGAGAAAAAGCAAGTGGGTCTGGGTTTTCTTGCCATGAAAAAGAATCATGGCAGTGAAAGATTTCAGCTTCTCGGGACAGCCATGCAGTGTTTCTAGTATTCTGTTCCCAGTATTACTGGTGTGAACCGCTATCTCTGTGACTAAAAACAGTGGGAAAAAAATTCATTTGCCTTGGTGCTGTGGTGTGTGCACTGATCCTGGCTACTCAGTGTCTACCCTGGGTCCTAGCCCTCAAGACCACACAACGGCCTTGATAGAATCGTGTTCCTGCAGAGTAGAAAGTGAACCAGGCCTCTTTAAACTCCCTGTACCTAATGAAGGAACTGGGAGCTCTCCCATGAATAATGAAAGAACAAAGCCCAAGAGAGTCCCAGGGGATGTAAAACCAGTTCTGAGGCTCACCATCCCCCACATGCTTCCCCACAACCTGGCTCCCATGAAATCATCCACAGTCTAGATGACTGAGTAGCAGAGCCAGGAGGGACCCCTCTGCAGACACACAGTCAGCCAAGCACCTGGTCCAGGACTCCTTCTCTAGCCCTCTCCCATACCCTCTCTGCTCTGGCCATCCACAACCAACATGGCTGCTCTCACCATGTTGAGGTTGGATAGGTCCAACCTCAGGACCTATCGTGAGGCTCTTTCCACATTCCTAGGAGCTAGCCCAAGCATCAAGGAAAATCCTTTCCTTCCTCCCGCCCTCCCTCCCTTCCCTTCTTTTCTTTCTGCCTCCTGACAATACTTCTCTCAGCACCTGAAGAGCAGTGCTGAGAGGCTCATGTGGGCTGGAAAATGGAAGAAGACCTTTCCCAAAAGAGGACACGCCCAGGAAACTCCTTACAGCCCGACCCTTGCACACAGACCCCCACGGGACACTAATTCTTCTATCTGCTCACAGTGCACAGGTTCTCTCCCTCCCTCCCTTCTTTTCTCCCTCCCTCCTTCCCTACCTTCCTCTCTCCCTCTCTGTCTCCTTATGTACATCTTACTCAGCAAGGCTGGGTTTCAGATAGCCCTCCCCTTCTTCCAGTACCGTCCTTCCCCACCCAGCAGCTTCTTAGACTTGCTGAGCCCCACGCCAGATTCTGGGAGTCCTTGTCCCTGTCTAGATCACGACCTCCTCCAGGGACTGCTGAGTTCCCTATCTTGGTCACAGTTCATACGCCACCTGGTGGCCAGGATGAGCATTGCTTTTTCTCTTCCGACTCAGTGCCCTTCCCAGACACTGGTTCTACATCTGAACTAGCCCGTCTAGTGCCCCTCATGAAAATCCTTAGATATCACCTTCTAGTCAGCCTCTCCTGCCACAGAGAAAAAGCCAAGACTCAGAGAAAAAGAGTTTGCAAGTCAAGAGCTTTGCCATGAACTTGCATGTGCTGACATATTCTAAGTCTACAGAGGCCTGCCATAATGTACATTAAAGAGGTAGTAGGGATTTAAAGCTCATAACAAAATCGGAAGGGACCAAGAAGTAACTACAATAAAACCCCTAGGAGCAGCTACCTAATTTCTAAAGCCAGCATTTCCACCACAGCTGACACCATAAGCTTCATTAAGTAAGTGCTACCTGACCACTAACTAGCATTTACTGCCACCAACTATTAACTAGCAACTAACTCCCTATTAACTCGTAACACTCAACACTAACATTAGACTCTAGACATTAGACTCTAACTGCTAACACTAAGTGACCATTCACCACTAATTAACCACTAATGCTAACACTAACCGTTAACCAACACCACTGCAATAGCGCGACCGACAGTGGCAATACCGGTACATATTAGTGGAAGCTGTTTCCATGGGAACAGTGCAGAAAATCTATCATGTTGTCACTGTCATGAAAAAATGCACTGGACCAGCTTTGCCAGAGAACAGTCTGCATTGGTGCAAGAATCCTGAGTCTAGGAGAATCGACTCTGGAAGTCTCTGTTCATTCTGAACGCCCCTCCCCTTAATGTTCATAAAGAATTTCATGCAAGAAAGTTTGTGGCCACAGCTATTTACTTTAAAAGGAAGAGACGAGACGGGAGTAGGGAGATGATGAAGAAAAAGATGGAGGAGAAGGAAAGGAGGGGGCCAGGAGGAGGAAGAAGAAAAGGCTTCACTGAAGGCAAGTCCATAAATAACCTTCAGTTAAATAAGGGACATCCTAGAGACTTTGCCAACTTCATGACAGAAAAAATAATGTCTGCAAAAGTCCTGCTGCAGCACCCACTAATCATTATTTTTAAGTGCCTGGGGAGGGAACACACACACGCCATGGTGCCGAGTGTGTCAGAAGAGCAGAGGACATGTGGCTTGGTTCTCTCCTTCCACATTTACAAAGATGTCAGAGATGGAACGTGGCTCACCAGACTTCTGAAGTATGGGTCTTGGCCTGATGAGCCATCTCACCAGCCCGCTTACTCATTTTTTAGGGAATGGTTTTATTGAAATATAATGCACAGACAGAAAAATCATCCTTCTGCAGTGTATTCTGTGGTTTTCTGTACATTCATAATCATCACAATCCAGTTTTAGCATCTGTCACTTGAGAACTCACGGCTGTTAGCAGTCACCTCCATGCCTCTCCCTCAGCCACAATAGCCTTACATCTACTTTAGCAATGCTAGACATCTGTGCAGATGGAAGTGTCGTAACTCACTTCGTTCACCGAGCAGTGTGCTTGGGTGTCTATGTATGTAGGAGCTCTTTCTGGCAGGATTAACATTTCATTGTCTGCTTATACTGCAATTTATCAGTCAGAGAACAAGAGGTTAGGCACATTCATATACAAGTTTGGTTTTCTGGGTGTGTTCCCAGTTCTTCTGATCCATGCTTAGGAGTGCTTTCACTAGGTAACTCAAGGTTAGCATTTGTGAGGAACTAGAAAACATTTTATCAAACAGGCAGGAGGCCATTTTACACTCCCACCAGGAATGTGTGAGTTCCAGTCTTCCCACATCCTTACCAACATTTGTTTTCATCTAGGTTTTTTTTCCTGGCCCCCATTGTCTTAGGTGTGACCGTATCTCAGTGTGGATTTATCTGCATTTTCCTCATGACTACTGACACTGACCATTCTTCCACATGCTTATTGTCTTTAGATGTTAGTTTTTAAAGTATAAAGACAAGAAGCAAACTGACAAATGCATTGTGACACCAAGATGTTTCTGAAATGCAAAGAAAAAAAACTTTCAGGAAACGAGAAATCTTAGGATGTATGTGTGTCTTTGTGTATGAATATAGCTGGTTTTTATTTCACTTGTAATCCCTTCTGTGCCCCAAACCATAGTGATGATTGCTAATTACTTATATTATCTGAGACTCAAGGCAGGAATGTATCATGGTTTTCAGACAGGACCACACTGAATTTGGCACTTGCCTGCCACCTGCCATAGCTGCCCTGTGGCAGAAAATCATGGGCTTCATACAGCTGCACCCTTTTCAGCCCCCCCCCCCCACCATGAGAGGAAAATGTCATAGTCCTCAATCAGACACACCTGCACACTATCAGACTAGCCTTCCCATTCCCAACACACCGGAAAGGATGCCTAGATAAGAAAGATGGCCATGCAGGATGAGCAGGTCCTGTCTGTAGCACAGGATCACAGGGCATCCCAGAGCCACAAGCAAACTCTGGTACAAGGGAAATCACCTGGCCATTAGCCCACTTGGGCAGGGGCTAAGAGGAAGGCTGAGCTCTTAGGGCCACTGGAGAAAGAAATGGGGAGGTCTGTGTAGCGGGGTAAGGCTTCCTGCTAGGGTGCAGCAGGCTCTGCAGAGCATGGCTGCTGTGGTAGACCAAGTCAAAGAATGTTTGTAACTGACCTAACACCATGCATACTTCTTCCTGTCCTACTGAAACCCTCCACCCCATCATTCAGCAAAACAGGTCCCTAAGGACAGCACCCACTCTTTCTCCTTCCTCTTGCCAAGAAGGAGAGTGGAAGATAGTGGAGAGTGAGAATGTGTGGCATCCAGGGACCCTACATTGGGTGAGGGCAGCTAGCAGTAGGCTGGGACATACAAGGGCATATATTGGTATTTGAATGGGAAATATCCCTCCATCAGCTCATGTTTGAACACCTGATCCCTGGATAGCACTGTCCAGGGAGACTGTAGCAATGTCAGAGGAAGTCTTTGGTGGATGAGGTCTGTTCCTAGAGAGTGGGCATTATGGGTTGTGGCCAGAGGGTCGTTCAGAGCTCCCACCCTCCTGAATGCTGTCTCACAACCCTGCTGCCCCAGATGTGAACTGTTTCCCCAACCATGCCTTTCCCACCTTGGTGAGCTGTACTCTCTCAAACTGTGAACTAAAATAAATTCTCTTTCCCGAATTTTTTCCCGTGGTGATAACAAGAAGAAACTAACCCTGGACACAAATAGAACAAAGGAGAGAAAACTGGAGCTAAGGATTCTCCCCCCTACCCCCAGAAAACCAGACAAAGATACCAGTGACTTCCAGAACAAACTCAGAAGGCTAACAGATAGGAGAGGAACTGTTTGAATGTGTCACACTTGTTTGACATGGGGGTGGGGGGACCAACAGCCAGCTGCCACTTTACACCCGTTTAGCTGTAAACAGTAAATGGAAGGAGAATGCCAAACCCTAGTGGGGCTGCAAGGGCTGCTAGGCTGCTTAATTAGCATCCAGCAATCTGGTAAGGCTGAATCATCTCAAAGCGAGGTGTGAGTGAGGTGTGAGTGATGCCCCAGGGCTCTCTTCTTGGTATGAGTCCCAGAGAGAGGCTTGTCTTACAATCCTTGGAAAGACAGACAGATGGGTGCGCTCACCTAAAGGGAAGGAGCTGGGTAACCCATGGGCAATGGTGTCCTGTGGCCTGGTATAGTCAAAACAGAAGACCAGATGTACCCTCAGCAACACAGTGGAGCCCTTAAAAGCACAGTGCTTGGGGAAAACATTAGTGGAAGGGTGAGACACATAACAGATAGCATTTATTTACATCCAAATACAGACATGTGGCACAGTCCAAGCTTACAAGACAGAAAAGCAAAGAATCGCATCTTTGTCTGTGGGAGGAGGGAAGAGGGAAGGGGGGCTGGGACAAAAGAGAGTACTTTTAAAAGATAAATAAAACATGAGGATTCATATAGAGACAAATGGCCATAAGGCAGCTGGAGCCAAGGGATGAGGAATGCACCGGAAGTGCAAATAATGGCTGCTGACAAGAACTCCCTTTCAGAGCCACATTGACTCAACTGTGGATCACTCATGTACAAGTTTATTGGTTTCTCTGGGCCTTGGGCAATAGCCCTAGATGGGAAGAAAGAACAGATGGGGGCAGATACAGGAACTGAGAAAGTCAGAAGTTGATATACGGGGACCTAGAGAAAGCAGATGCAGAGAACGGGAACGGGAGGGAGTACCGCGCTGCCCGTGGTGCCATGGCAGTTTGAGTGCTTGGTTTGGGGCTTGGCCCTTGTTGGCCTAGCACTCAGAGGTCAGCACCTTCACTCTTGATCGGGGTGGTGTGGTCCACTCAGTGCAGGTCCTCCGAGCTGGCAGAAGTTCGGGGTCGTGGCCATACCATTTTCGTGAAATCTCTGTCCTCACCTCCACAGACAAGGGAGAGGATGTTAGGAAGATCCCAGTGCCAATCCTCAGCTCAACCCAGGAGACTAAAGGTGCAGGGGGAGGTGGTGTGGGAAAAACAGGGCAGGCGAGGAAAGCCTGGTAGCCAGCCCTGCCAGGTACAGACACCACCACTCTGTCCGCGTCCTTGGACTGTTTCTGGCCTTTGCCTTGAAAACTTTTCTTTTAGCACTGCCTGTTTATGAGGCCAGACAAACACATGGATGCCCTTTATGTCTCCTGGCTGACGACCTGGTGACCTTCTCTGAGTGACTTTGACCCACCCTTGCCTTAGTCTGGGAGGCCAGTGGATACAACTGAAGGGAAAAAGCTGGGAAGGTAGAGTGGGGCTCTATCTTTGTCTGGTTGGGGGACGGAAGGAGCTGAAACACATTCTGCCTGATAGCTGACCTGGCACTGAATGAAAGATAAGGGAAACTGAGTGCTATTTAGAAAAAAGGTCTTCCCACAACTGCCCCAAAAGTAGAAAGTGTACTTGAAAGAAAGTGTGTTCCCTGTCACCAAAAGTATGTGACCGCCTTGTGTCCAACTTTGCTTCCTAAAACAGGTTCCCTCACAGCTTACTTCCTGTGTGAACCCCTCTCCCAGACTCAACTCATCTCAGTGGGGATCCGCCTCACCCTATCCCCTTCCAAGGCTCCCAGGACTCTTGGGACTGCTATACTCAGATACTATGGCCTTGTGTTCATATCATAGATAAGGTTGAGCAAGACTCTGACAATGAGTTTGGTACACTGAGAGTTGGGTTCAGAGGTGTCAGGTAAGGCAAGGATGGATGAACAGATGGAAAGAAAGAAAGAAAGGAAGAAAGGAAGAACGGAGGGAGGGAGGGAGGGAAGGAGGGAGGGAGGGAGGGAGGGAGGAAGGAATTCCTTAACAGTAGGAAATAGGACAGGAATCAGCCAGGTCCCTGCTAACCACAGAGCCCATGGCAAATACAGGGCCATCAGGAGGAGCTGTCACCCTGCTTGTGCGTGCGGCCAGAATCCTGGGGATCTAGACTCAGCCAAATTCTCCTCATCTTTGCACAGCAGGACTTTGATGAGACAAAAAGCCACAGGGTCTCCCGGGTGTCTCTTCTCTGCTGTCTGCCTTCTCCTATAATTTCACATTTGCAGTGGCCTCTATTCTGTCTGCTTGCTTCATTTCTGCCTCTGCTTCTGGCTTCCTAGTCTCGGAGTCCCTTTCTTCCCGGGTTTCTCTGTTTCCTGTTCTGCTCTGTCTCTTTCTGTCTCTGCACCTGACTCTTTTCCCCAATCCCTTCAATATGAACCTGTGACTTTCCTGGTTCCTGTCTCTGACCCCCAACCAATCTACTCTGTCCTCCACCCTTCCTTGACCCTTGAAAGTTCTCCATCTTATGAGCTGGTTGTAGAACCTAGCCCAGCTCATAGAAGGAATGTGTGCGAGGCGTTCAAAAGTATTCAGGTTAGATGGGATTCAGGGGCTCAGAACCTACTCACACAAAGGATCACAAGCATGGAGGATCATGGGAGTCAGACTTGCTGGGATTTACAGGACCAGGGCAAAAGAAAAGAAGCTGAGGAGAAGGTCTACTTGAAAAGTAAAGTTGAGCCTTTGGGAGCACACATACCTCTTGATTGAGGAAGCAGTAGAGGATAGCAACAATGAAGCCCTGTGGGGTCAAAGAGGAAGAAAGGGCTCCATCAGAACACTCTGGCCTGACTTTGGCATGTGGCAGTCTTTCTCTTGTCTTCTCCCTCACTCATCAGTCACTGCACCAGACATGCCAAGTCATGTAATCATCATGGCATGCCTGCCAGGGCCTTATAGATAGCTCCTACCTCACTGTGTATCTTCATTTTTGTATCTGCATTAGTAAGCACAGTGCCTGATACATAATAGGGACTCAGTAAGAATTGAAAAGATAAGATAAGTGGATGGATAGATGGATGGGTGGATGGATGGATAGATGGATGGGTACACGAGTGGACGAATGAATATCTGGGAAATGTGCAGGTGAATGTATCAGAAGTTGGATGAGTCCAGATAAAGGGTAAAGATGGATGCCTAACTGACAGATGGCTGAATAGGCCTCACCCTAACATGAAGTTAGTCATGCTGCTGCCGTAGTCCTTGGACGGAAGGAGTGCCTTAGCGGGACTCTCACCTGAAAGGACCCCAATCCCAGCTCCAGGGGTAGACGGATGCCAAGGCCAGCACTGTCAGGCAGGAAGTTGAAGATGATGTAATGAATTCCAAACAGTGGGATAAGAAGAAGTGTTGACTTGGAAAGCCGCCTTGGGGAAGACAAATTCTAGACTCTGAGGCTGTCCATCATCATCCATCCTCCACACAAATCTCGGGGCTTCTTTACTTTAAGGGCCGTCACACTGCTGTGGCCGTGCAGTTATCCCGGCTACTCCAGAGTCTATGTGCATCTTTCAAAGTCTAATTCTTCCAGGAACCCTTCTCTGATTACCCCTTTCTCCCACTTAGACATAATCTCCTTCTCCAGGCCCCATAGAAATAGATGCAGCCTGTGTCAGACATTTGCCATGGTAACTGGCAGTTTTGTGTGCCACTTCCCTGTACTGTAATCTCATGGGAGGCAGAGCCCAGATCTGTTCTCTCTCTAGGGACATTGGGAAGAGGACAGGACCAGGGTAATAAATAGCTACCAGACGAGACAAAAAACACCAAGTGCCTTCCATGCAGGTTCCCCAAATACACACACCACACACATGCCACATCACATGCATTCACACACACACACACACACACACACACACACACATACACACACGGCACCTCCACACGTGCATGCACACACACACACACACACATACACACACGGCACCTCCACACGTGCATGCACACACACATGAATGGTACCAGTACTGAGCCCGTGTGTGTAGGCCGCCTTGTGCAGGCTCCAGCTTCCTCAGCAGGATGCAAATTATATTGAGAAACAGCCCAAAGTTCACCTGGAAATGAGGCACAGGAAAGTGGGGTGCAAAAGTCAGAGGTGGTACTAGGTGGCTGGCCTAGGATTGGCCCCATCCCCTTTGATGACTAGCAAGCCCAAACCTGTGATGTGCAGGGCAGAGAAAGACTGAGGGCTTCCCCCTCCCCTTCTCCAGCCCTGGCAAAAAGGATGAGAGAGCCAGGTCTGGCCACCTGCCTCCAGCCACCTCTCGGGTCTCTCAGGTACAAAGCAGCTGTCCGTCACTGTGCAGTTTCTCTGCTGGGGAGAGATTACACACCCACAGGAGCCATGCCACATCGGAAGTAGGAGCAGCTGAGTGCTCACCTGTAGGTGCCATCCACTACCACTTATCACCACAGCAAGAGATGTTCTTGCTGCCAGACACACAGAAACTAGAAAACAGGTCTAAGTGCTGATGCAACCAACTAGTGCCAGAGAAGCTAGGCACCAGTTTCCTGATTCCCTTGGGGTAATCACATTGCCACCCCTGCGGGACCACATAAAGAAACCTGGAGACTGGGTTAATAAAGCAAAGGACACTGGCCTCAGAGACTGACCCCAACAGAGAGGACTATGGGTCCTTTGATGATCCACCAGTAGGGGGAGCTGTCGTCTAGGTCCCAGCACCTGGGAAGAAGAGAGCCTAGGCTTGAAGGTGCCCCTCTTTCTACCCTGAAAATGCACCTCCCCAACACACATGCTATGGCTCCTCGGGCCCCCCTCTGTCTAGTGCTCAGTCAAGTCTTCAGTCTCCGTCTGTCTCCCTCTGGCCTGATCTTCCATCCTAGCCTCTCCAAAGGAGAGCCCCAGTGAAGGCTGGCCCTTCTTATCCTTGTCCAGACATTTCTTGACTTAGAAAACCTGCTCAGAACTGTTCTCTTGAGATTCGTAGCTCTGACAGCCTCTTCTGCCTGAGCTCCTGTCTCCCCCCACCCCACTCCACCCCACCCCAGTGCTACCAGCAGCCTGCCCACCGGCCACACTCTAACCTAGGGATCCCCTCCTCCTCCTGAGATGGTCTACTACACGCCTTGCTGACAGCATGGAGGTGAGGAAGTTGCTCTACTCACTCAGTGTCCTCAAAAGCCAGTTTGCAGGCCACCCACGTACCAGTGCACAGCACAGGGAGCCCTGTGGGAGAGAGAACTCAGAGGTGAGTAAGGGCTCTGCACCCTTTGCTTTGAATGTAGCTTCCACCAATCTGTTAGCCACATGCAGACTACAATGGTGGGTCCAGGTAATGGCTTGAGGGGATCTGAGCACAGAACTGTGGCCTGCTCCTTCCCCCTCCCTGAGCCTCAGAGTCATTCACAATGAGAAAGGCCTCTTTATGAGATCCCAGGCCCTTCCCAACTCCACCTCTCCTATGGTGGTCAATGAGCCCTCGACACTCACCCCAGCCAGCGAGAACCAGCCACCAGAAAGCTGGTTTGGACCTGGGAGATGTGGAGGCCAACAGGCAGCTCAGGTAGACAGCTTCTGCCAACAGCCAGCTGAAGTTGGTCATGGTGGCAAAATGTGAGATGGCCACAGAGACCTTGCACAGGATCTGAGAGCAGGGACCTAAGGTTTCAGAGCTGGGACCCCACTGAGACACCAAACCCTCAGGTTCCCTCCACCTTGGGCTGGACCACTCCACTGTTTGGGATGCTACAGGAGGGGTACAATTGTGAGGGCCAGAGCACAGGCACACAGGTTAGGTTCATTGTATGCACAATCACAACAGCCATGCAAACCATCTCAGCCTAAGAGTTCCGTCTGTGAAAGGAAGAACTCCAGGACCTCTCACGGCCGTGTCTCAGGACACACACACACACACACACACACACACACACACTGTTCTATTTTCTCTGTCATCATGTGCCCTTCCTAAGCTGAAGTTCTCCTTTAAATTGATAACCACGAACTGCTTCTCCATGCACATCTTTGCTCATTGGATACAGGATGCATCATGCATGCAACCATCTGGCTCGCTCCTCCCTCACCTACCAATGCGGGCTACAGTACCACCTCTGAGCCCAGCTGCCCAAGCTCTATGTATTCCCCAACTGTGTGGCTGAGTGACCTGGCCAGCTGCCCCTTGTTAACAAAATGGGATTAAAGTGAGGCCTAAGATCAAAAGAGATAAGACATGTAAAGGACTTGGTGTGCTGCCCGGCCTAAGTGAGTGCAGTCAGTGATTAATTCATTAATTAAATCAGCCCACTTGTTGGTCTGGACACTTACTTGTCTATTCATTTCTAGAATACTTTCAAAGACCTTGAACTCTGACCCCTTCAGTCTTCAATCTGTTCCTCTCCTCTCCTTTCCTCACCTCTCCACTTGTGCGACTTCTGACTTCCGGTGAGATGGCTCTGCCCCAGACTCCCCTCTCATTGAGAGCTTCCTCCCCATCTCACTGCTGCTGTGCCCTCGCAGCTCCCAGGCCACCTCCTCCCTGAAGCCCCTTTGTTCTCTTAGTTCCCAGCTTTCCCTCCCCAGCAGTCCCCAAGTCTGGGTGCTTCCTGTCCCCTAAGTGCTTCTGGAAGGTGGGGCCAAGCCCCACCCAGGTCCGTGTATACTCATTAAAGGCAATGAAATGGCTGGCTGGCACAGGAGCTGATGTGACCAACTTGAAATGGGAACACTGATGAAAGAGGAATGATAGGTGTGGGGTGCCCCTAGCAAAGGGAGCTGCTCCTATTGACACTGTGACCTATGAATGTGTGGGGAGAACTTGAGGTTTCCTTCCCTTGTCACTGGCCATGAATACAGGGTCAGCCTGTGTAGTAACAGGTCAAACACGGTCAGGACTGTCCTCTGCCCTCTTCCCCGCCCTCAGCTCCCTCCAGCCACAGCCTTTACAGTGGACATGCTGCAGTGGTCCGTGCTATCCCCCTGGAAGACGACAGCATCCTTCAGAAACACAGCACTGGCCTTGAGGATGAAGGTGACAAACAGCTGTATGTGGATGTAGTTTCTGGGGCAGTGGAGCCTCCTGGAAAGGGCAGGAAAGATGAACATAGAGGCCTAACTGCAAAAGACCTTCCCACAGCCTAGAACAGGCCTGGCATGGCTGGGAAGCTAGACAGAAGTGAGCCAATGCAGAGTAGCCAAAGCCACATCAAATAAAATGAAACCCAATGAACTGGGGAGAAAGTGAGAAGAATGTGTCCGTTTGACCCTGAAGGTCAGTTGGCCAGCATTTTCAGCTAAGGAGCAGGGCTTCCTTATAGCTCTGCCTTCAGACAGCTCTGTAACTGTGGGTACAGAGGCAACCACAGCCCAGGAAGAACCTAGGGGAGCCTCTGATGATCAGAGAACTACCCTCTGAGGCATAGTCCCATGGGGGAACTCAACCTTTGAAGACTGGAAAGCTGTTACACCCAGCAGTAAAAGCTGAGGGTGGGCTTGGTGGTTGAGGCCATGCACGGGACCCTGGGTTCAATCCCTGATACTGGAAAAATAGTACCAAAAAGTACTATAATAGTCAGAAAGTTGAAGGGTCATACAGGGGTCAAAGAAGATTCTTAGAACCCAATAAGAGCTGGGCTTCCAGTGTTGGCAGGGATGAACACACCACCAAAAAAAAGAAAGCACTGGAAACAAACAGAACCAGCTCCATATGAGCAAAAGTGTGGCCAAAGAACAGAGGCCTGGTGTGTGAAGAGAGGGCCCACCCCTGGGGGTAAAGGCAAGAAGTCAGCAAAGGTCGTCTCGCCTGGATCTGAGCCCCTCTTGACTATGCAGGCAAAGAACCAGACTTGGTCCCCAGATAGTAGGGAGCCAGTGATAGCTCCTGAGCAAATGACAAGGATGGCAAACCTGAGAGCAACCAGGATGGCAATAGCCACGCAGAGGGCTACAATGGAGATGCTGTGACCCGTGGTGTAGATGATCCTCACCGTGGAGAAGTAAGATTTCTGGGGACAATAGAAGCAGAAGAAAGGTTTGGCAATCAAGCAAGGGTCTGCAACTCCACCAACTTCCCAGTCACTGAAACCACAGAAAACCTCATAAGAGCACGGACCCTGCAGGTGGAGATGCTAAGGATTCACAGATGCACTGGGAGTGGGAAGAGCCAGCAGAAGCTACCTGTCTCTGGAGAGTAACAAAAGCGGAATTTGGGCCTGTTTATTGACACCAGCTAGCTGCCAGCTTGAGAACACTGTCATTCCATATAACATCCTGGACACCAAGAACAGCCACAGGCAGCCCAGGAAAAGGCTCTTTGGTGCCTAAGTGTTTGAATCAGTTGGAGCTAGGGAAGTAGGATGACCAGTTACTGCAACCCCGGCTCTGCTGTTCATCTCAAGCATTCCCTGTGCTTCTCTGACCTGTCTTCATCTGAAAGGTAAGTATGCCCGTGTTTTGCTATTATGGCTGAGGGCAGGGAGAAATGGGATTGTGGGTGTGGAGGGGCTTTGAGAAGATCCTGATCTGTGCATAGTGTAGTGTATGCTGCCCAGAGCTAGGGGTCTCTGTAATTACTACACCTTAAGTTTCTCCTGCTTGCCCATGCCACAGCCTAATGTATTGTACCACTGGCAGAGGACCAGAGAAAGCAAGCACTTCCTGTCTAGCACAGCAAGAATTCCCTCTAAAATAACTAAAGCCCCACCCCCACCCCACACCAGAAACTGAGAAGAGAAAAGGCTGGCAAAGAGGAAAGTAGCTATGGTTTTCAGTCTGCCTCTGCATCCCTTCTCCCTCAAAGCAAAGTAACCCAAGTGTCACAGTACAGTAAATGGACCAGCTTCAGGAGGCACTGCCATCTGCTGGACAGTTCCTGTAATGACTATGCCCACATGATGGTTCCAGTGGGAATGACAGCCATCCATTGAGGTAGTAAGCTATTGCTTACCTCCTCCGTCAGCAGTTCCAAGGGCACAGGACAGGCCACAGGGTATGGTGGGAAGGGATCAGTCCAGCCAGTGATGGTGCAGTTCCTCTTCACAGCCCCTAGAAGCAAATAAGAGTCTCTGCTTACAGAATTTCTCCCTTTCCCAGGAGATGGTAGGAGGGCCCTGGCTGTCAAGTGTCCCTGTGAGGGGTATACAGGGAGTTCTTAACCACAGGGAAAGAAGAGTCCTCTTCTCCCATGGACTAGCGTAGTGTGTCTCTGTTCTCCGAGAAAGCTCTATTGAACAATACTCATTTGAGGGGTGCAAAATGGAATGCTGGACCTCTACACCCTAAGGGCAGGAAGACAGCCCCTTCCCCATAAGAGACAGGACGGCCAGCAGGTGAAGTGGAGAGGGAGGGGTTTCCCACTCTCCTCAATAGGGTACCACTTCCCCTCTCCAGTGCTATCCTTAATCCTGCACTGGGAGGTTGGTGCTATAAGGCATTTTCCAAGCTGACTAAGTTTTTCAGGGAAACACTAGAAGACAGAAAAGTGAGACTGTAATCCAGGACAGTCTGTCACAGAATCAGTGATGGGCAAACCAGAAAAGACCACCTGCTCCCCAGCCCTGCCGTAGCTAGGCCACTCACCTGTGTCTGAGCCGAAGTAGGAAAAGAATTCAGGACAGGGGAGAGAGACCCACTGGCCAAAGCCTGTTGAGGGCCAGCACAGCAGCCCATCCCAGGTCCCAGGGCATCCTGGGTAGAGGAGGAGACGGGGGTGACCTGTGAGGGAAACTGACATGGCTTTCTGAAGGGCAATGCTGGAGGAAATGTCAAGATCAGGGGTATCCCCACGACTTCTTACCCAGGGAGGTGTTGGTCCCCTCTGCCACCTGAACACATGCAAGCTCATCATCTCTCAGCTGAGTGATGAAGTCACATTCTAGGTGGAGGTGACCCAGTGCCTACGGAAAATAGTGACAGAATGAGCCAAGCCCACTGGAGGCAAGTGAAAGTTCAAGTGTCAGAATTTACTTCATGGTCTGCAGATGCCAGGCTCTTGAGTGAATGGCAGTGGGGTTCTGGGATGGAGGTCACCCCTGGCAAGGCAGTAGAAGGTAGCCTCAGTTCCCATATGCTCCCACCTAGTGCCTTGTGACTCCTCCCCTCTTGACCCTTGATGCTACTGACAGCAACCCAGAAAGTCTGCTGGGAAGGTTGCAGCATATTCAGGGAAGCCTCCATTCTTGGCTTCCCCATACTCCTCCCTGTGCACAGCCCAGAGAGCAGTAGTTGGTTTCTGAAGCTTCCCCAACCCTAGCTATATGAAAGGAAGAGTCCCCAAATGCCACACCTGGAAGAGCTGGTATTCACGACCTCCTCACGCCCCACATGGTCCCTAGCTACACTCCCTTCAAGGAGACAGTCATACTAGAGATGACCCAGGGAATAGGACAGCATTGGTTGTTTTTTAGAAGAAACGGGTGGCAGCCTAGGATACATGGCTTAGAGAAAGATCAGGCTCAGGTGTGAGGGGGAGGCCCTATCTGGCCTCAGCCATTTCAAGACAGAATTTCAGGACAGAATTTCAGGACAGGTGTCTCTGGGGCCCCCACAGGATACAGAGAGAACCTAGGTGAGAGAACAAGGAGGCAGCTCAGGTCCAGGCAGGGTCTAAGATTAGTGAGGGGAAGGAAAGAAGGAACCACCAGACTCAGGAGTTCCTTGGCTACAGACTGCCACCATCCAAGGGAGCAGAAAAGGAGGTCTGAGCTGGCTACTTACAACTCCCCACAGGTTCAGCAAGTAGAGGACATGGGTAGCCCACATCAGGCTGTCCATGGCAGTGGTGCCTGCAGTCAGCCCCAGTGAGCCGTGGCCCTTCCCTCCAAGGCTGCCACTGGTGATGTCACCTAGCTGCATCTCTGCTGCCTCACCTTCCCAGTAACTGCTTGTGTAGGCAGGGCCAACAGAAGGGACACCCAGCTGAATATTGAACAGGATGGCGGGACATTGTGTTACTGCCAGCCTTAAATGGGACTCCATGTCCTCAGCGGGGGGTGGCTGAGCTCTGCTACACCACCTTGATGTCTGAGTATGCCTAACCTGACAGCAAGAACCCAGAGAGCATAGATAGGGCACAGAGAGGTGACAGACACAAGAAGCTTCCACTTAGTCAGGATGCTTTCCCATTGTTTCGGAGTTCCCCAATGGCCTTACTCAGAGAGGCCTACTATACCTGAATGGAAATGAAGGGAGCTCAGAAAATAAGGTGCCCAGGGCTGCCCCAGGTTTTAAAGGAGCCCCAGATTTGTTGATGTTCAGGACTGGAGGATGAGCTGATGGGACCCAAAAGAAGAGGAGCAAGTAACAGGGGAGCCTGGAAGATTTGAGTGAGCCTTATGAAAAATGACCTTGCAGGGCTGGGAGAGTGGCTCAGTGGTAAGGCACTTGGTCAGCATGTGCGTGGCTCCAGGTTCAAATCCCTGGCACCACAAAACAAAGAAGCAGTCAGTCACTAAATTCAGTTTATGCTGTCTAAGAATGTGCCACACTGCTTACCTGACAGGAACACTTAGATGGCAAGGTGACAACTGCAGCATCAAGGTCCCCGACTTCACATGGGGCTAGGCAAAGTTTCTGATAACCCCTGTCCAGAGGGGAAGCTGAGGCAAATTGGAGGACTCTCAGAGGGATCCCTGGAGCTGGGCCACTCGAGAGGGGCAGAGCATCCATGTTCCACATCAAAGTGAAGAGACTCACTTTCATTATTTCTATTTTTAAATACAAGCCAGGCTAGTGACAATGTCCTAAACAAGATTAGATCTTGCTCAGCATTTGGAACTTGAAAGTGAATGTCACCTTTGACAACCCTGAATGACGTGGGAACTAAGGAGCCTTGACCACTGAACAGCCATATCCATTTACAAAGCTGTTGGACTCTGTGCTTGGGGTTTCTAGTGAATCTGTGTCATGAATGTGGAAAGCTTACCACCACATCTGCATCTGGGAATCATTTGACATCAGCGGGGCTTTATTTTTCCATCCTTAATCGTTGTCAACAAAACCCTGAAAATATTTTCTGCACATGTTGCTCGGCGTGGGTGGCACACAGTACACAGGGCTTCTCTTTGGCAGGCTGAGGAGACTCAGGCAGGAAGAAATCAATGGCTACAGAGAAGATGTAACTAAAAGGGAACAGAGGCTACCACACCCAAAGAAGTACATGACTGATCATGCTTGATGATTAGCAACTCCCTCACCAGCATTAATGGTATTAATAATCGATACCAAGAATTCATAGCAGTTCATATTAGTTAGATGAGTGGCACTTAACACCGAAAGTTTGCTCCCCTTGGAGACATTTAACAATGTCTGGCAGTGTGTTTTACCAAAGGCAGGGGCTAAGGATGGGGAGGGGGCAGCCAGGTGCTGCTGGTATGCGGTAGGGAGCTCCCACAACGGTGCAAAAATCCACCCAGTCTGAAAGGTCAGCAAGACAAAACTGAAATATCCAACCTGTTTCTGCTTCCCCATGCATTTTCTTAGGACATCCTACATCATCCATGGTGTGAGCTGCAGCCAACTCTTGCTTGCTGAGCTTCTATTTCTGTACCTGTAAAGTGGCCTGTTCTGGTTAGGGTTACTATCCTATGGTGAAACACCATCACCAAAACAACTAATGGAGGAAAGAGTTTACTTGGCATATACTTCAAGGTAACAGTCCATCACTGAGAGAAGTCAGGGCAGAAATTCAAGCAGAGCAGAAACCTGGAAGCAGAAGTTGATGCAGAGGCCATGAAGAAGTGTTAGTTACTGGACTGCTCCCCACTGCTTGCTCAGTGTGCTTTCATATAGGATTCAAGACGACTCAAGGGTAGCACCACCCACATCAATCACTAATGAAGAAAATTCCCTGCAGACTTTCCAAATCTTATACAGACATTTTTGCAATTGAGGGTCCCTCCTCTCAGATGACTTTAGCTGGTGTCAAGTTGACATAAAACTATCTATCACATGGGGTTAACACTTTAGCCTTTCATATAGACATAGATATAGAATATCTTATAGACAAGGAAAGGCATGTGGAGCCTTCTAGAGCCTCGATCTCAGTGGATAAAAACCAGCACTTCTAAGAATGGACAATCAACAAAGCTGGCACTACTACTACTGGTCCTTTGTATCAAAAAAGATCAGATTTCTATCTCACAATCATAAAATAAAAATTTTGAAATATTTAGACCCCTAACAATAAGACGACAGAATAAGAACGTTGCAAAAACAAAAATTCATTAAGTGACTCACTTAAGACTTTCTTATGTAATAAAATAAAAGCATAAAGGAAGTGTCCATAAGATTGATCATATGAACACTAAAATAAATTCGTGTTCAGGAAAGGACACTGTGGGTGCAAATGAAGCACAAGTTCCACGCTGAAGTGTGCTCACCAGCAACACCGACATGCAAATGCACAGCTTCCAAAATATTCACACACCAGCAGTAAAGAGAAATGCAATAGGAAAGTGAGCTAAAGATGTGCACATACAAGTAATCGAGAAAAGGAAAGCATATGCAGCATATGCTTAACATTAACAGTTAAGAAAACAAAAAAAATACTAAGCTACACCCTTCTTGATATTGTTCTAATCTTAGTTTCAAGCTTTATTTTATTTTTAATTTCTGTATTTATTGGAGGAACAGGAGTTCCAGTGGCCATGCAAGGATTGAGTACCCTGGAGCTTTAGGTGGTTACGAGCCTCCCAGTGTGGGTGTTGGGAACCAAACCCAGGTCTTCCACAAGAAGAGTACACACAAGCTCTTCACCACCAAGCCATCTCTCCAACCCCCCAGCTCAAAACATTTGTGTTCAATAATACACTGTTGTGATGATGTGAAGAAACAGGGATCTTGATGTGGTATAAATGGATGAAAATGTACCAAGCAGCTTTTACAAATAAATTGGTACAGCCTACTAAATCTATAAAGAACATGTCTTAAGAATGACAAGTTCTAATAAGAGGTTAAAATGTAATCTACTCATATAATGAGTGAAAGTATGAACTTGGGGCTGGTGAGATGACTCAGCTGGTCCAGACACTTGTCACCAAGCCTGATGAGTTTGACCCCAAAGACCCATATGGTAGAAGAGAAAAGCAACTTGCAAAGATTGTCTTCTGACCTCCTCACATGAACCACAGCATACATGTGCGCACGTATACAAAATTAAAATCAATCAATAAATGGAGAAGTAAACTCTTAAACATGAACATGAGCTTGGTTAGTGGTGGATCAGTAGTAAAATGCTTGTTTAGCAAACATGAAGCTCTTGGTTCTGACCTCAATGTCAACAACAATGTATACAAAAATATAAGTTAAATAGAGTTGTTTCAGCATGGAAATACATCAAAAACTGTGTTTTGAGAAACTTCTTCCAGTCAACACAGAATATCAGAGACTGGTTTGCTCTTCTACCTTTAATAACCCAGATATCCAGAAATAGGAACAAAACATTGCTTTTTCAGATGTTGGAAACAAACAAGGCAAAATTTAGATGTATGTACCCAGCCAGCACTTGAAAGGCACAGGTGGGATTGTAATATAATCTAAAATAATAAACACACCAAGCCCTTTGCACACAGATGTACTTTTCACTACACAATTTTCAAAGAGGAAGAACCCAGCCAATGGCTGTGGTCCTGGTGAGGGAGGAAACTGGAAGCTGGAGAACGAGGAGCAGAATCTAAGAGAGAATTCATATCTCTCCAGGAAAAGTCACACAATACAACCAGTGACCAAACCATGACCAAAGATGAGTTGGGAGTAATTACATAGCCCCTGCAAAGGGGCTGAGACATGTAACTAAGGTAGATAGTGTCTAAGGAAGTGATCTCAATATGGGCTCCTTTCCTCATGGTATGCATCTTTACTATAATGGAAACTGCATGCTCCTGAGGTGAATGTGATAAGACATGCTAACAAGGCCAAGCTATCCAAGAGTGGAGGATCCTTGAGGGAATTCCATGGTGGTCATGTCCCTCTAAGTGGGGTAGCATGCCTCCTTGATGAATGGGGCCCACCACACAAATAAGGTATAGCCTCCTAAATGGCTGATGGGCTAGAAAACATTGTGTATGTTCTGGAAGTTCCATATATAAGTCACAATTGCAAGCAGGCTATGCAGTCAGTTTCACGGCCTTTGTTGTGAGCAAAAAGACATTCATCTGAGGCTTATCTGTCATCTCAAAAAGAAGTTGCCCATATAAAGGAAGAGTTACAATAGGAAAAAGATGTGGCTTGAATAAGAATAGTCCCCATAGGCTCTTATACTTGACTGCTTAGTCATTAGGGAGTGGCACTAATTGAGAAGGATTAAGAGGCGTGGCCTTGCTGGAGGAAGTGTATCACTGAGGATGGGCTTTGAGGTTTCAAAAGCCCATGCTATGCTCAGTCTCACACTCTCTGCCTGTGAATCAGGACAGAGCTCTCAACCATTTTTCTAGCACCCGCTTTCCCCATCTGCCACCAATGATGATAATGTACTAAGCCTCTGGAACTGTAAGCAAGCCCCCAATTAAATGTTTTCTCTTAGAAGAGTTGTCATGGTCATGGTGTCTCTTCAAGCAATAGAACAGTGACTTAAGACAGTAGCACATTAGCCTCTGATTTGGCAGGAAGAAGAGAAAACATGGAGGATGGGATGGCGCTGCCATCTTTCTGTTTCTTACTGCTTAAAGGATGGAAGAGACCTGAAGTGTAAGTCAGAGCTGTGTTGAAGAGCCCTTTCTGGGATCCAAAAGCAAAGAACTGGATAGTAAAAGGAAAGGATGTGATAGAAGTGATAGAAGATAGCCCGCAAGCCCAGTCTTTAATGTAGATGAAGAGAAAACCCATGATTCAGCATGCAGATGGAAGCCTCAGCACCAGCCCAGTACCGGAAACTGATCATCAGGAAACATTCAGCATCTAAACCTCTTGCATTGAAAACGACTCAAACAAGGAATCAAAGAGCCTCTCACAGACTAACTGGAGAAGTTATGGAACATGGGGGTACATGAAATAAGTCTGAATGATGTGGAAACAGAAAAACTCAGAAATACATGTGATATTTCCATTCCTCCTTGAGACAAAGGCTGCATAACCTGAGGAAATATAGGGGAAATGGTCTCCAATAGACTGGCTGGCACACACAAGCTACAACTTGGGAGACTCAGGAAGATCCTGAAACTTACGAGATCCACAAGGCTCTTCCTAAAAACCTTTCTATCTAAGGGTCTTAATCAGGTTTGTTTTCTCTACTGGTTAAAGAATTAAAGGGCAGGAGCACTCTCAAGAATACCAGATGATGGCTGGGAAAATTGCAAAAAACAGCAAACAGGAGCAGACAGAATCAGCTGTTGAAAAAAGAGGCTTTCATGAGGAGTGAGGAGGCACACATGCAGCAGGCAGACTGTGGGGGGAGGCCCTCCACAAAGCAGGGGGGCACTCTGGAGTCAAAGCCCAGTGTCTCCTTGAAGACTGGGAGTTTTTAAAGTGTGAAAGGTTTTCCTGTCTTCATTTAGACGTTTGAAGACAGTATAGCTGATTGACCCATAACTGTTGCAAAAATGTGTCCCGATCCAGCCTTGAACTGGTTGAGCTACTCCACCAGCAGGGGACCTACAGGTAGGAGGAAAAGCTTCAAGGCCTTTGTTTTAAGCTGCCAGGCTTTTGACTTAGGTCAGGAAGGTGAGGAAGAAGGCAGCCTTCTTTGAAGTTGACTACTTTATTACCCGGTCTCAGCCCCTCTCCCTATCTTCTTACCTGCCAGGGAATGTGTTTAACACCTTGTCCTTCTCAAGGATAGGTAGGCAGTAACAACTGATGACAACAGGACATTCCAGGAGATGAGCTGCCAACAGGCTGTATAGAGGCCTCCAATAATGCCATTTTCCTGTGTCCTCTCCCACGCTGTACTGGACTTCTCTCTCGGACGCCTCCTGTGTGCCCCCAACTCCTTCTCAACGTCATGGCCTTTTATTCTTTAATTATTATTACCTATATACATATAAATTTATAAAAGAACTTGTTAAATTTTAGTGTTGCTCATATATACACGTGATTAGGGCTGCCTGGGATTGGATCATCTTTTAGGGTTCTCATCCCTAAAGAAGATGGATTCTTCTCTCAGCAACCATTGATTTGTAGCTATTAATCTTGGGGTGGGGCCATGGGAGAGGGGAAATGATGTGACTTCAGTACTCATGTGTGCAGTTCTCTCAATGCATAAATACATAAGGATGTTTAAGCATTGATGCTACTGTGATAAATGACAAAAGGTTAATGCTTTCCCCTAAGATAAGGATCCCAGAACAGAGAAGCCCTCCCTACTCCTGCTCAGTATCAAAAGGAAGGTCAGGAACTATAGATGTTGATGGAAAAAATCAAGGAATTCTTGTGTTTTGTTTTGTTCTGGATTTCTTTTAGTAGGCATCATAATTTATAGAAAATCTAAGGTACCTATGGAAAAACTCCTAGAAGTAGTTGGTCGATTAAGAATTATCACAAGGGTGTGGGATCAGGAATACGAATGACAACAAATGCTGGGCACAGATGTGGAGAAAGAGGAACCTTTATAGACCATTACTGGAAATCAATCTGGAAGTGTCTCTAAAAACTAGGTACAGGACTACCATGTGACCCAGTCATATCACTATTGGCATATCATATACCCAGTGGATTTTATGTCTTACTACAGAGATACTACACACCCATGTTCACTCTGTCTCGATTCATAATAACCTCACAATATCTACCAATTCATGAATCAATAGGGAAATGTGGTACATATACACAATAGGATGTTTCTCAGTTGTAAAGAAAAACGAAATTACGGACTTTGCAGAATGTAGTGGGTTTTATAATAATGGTCCTATGGGCTCATATAGTTGAGTTCTTGGTTCCCAGTTGGTGAAACAGTTTGGAAGAATTAGAAAGAGTGGACTTTTTGGAGGAAGTGTGTCACTGGGCATGAGCTTTGGGATTTCAGAATCACATGCCATTCCCAGTTAGCTCATTTTGCCTCCTACTTGAAGATCAGGATGTAAGCTCTCAGCTACTGCTCTAGCCCCACGCTTGCCTGCTGCGACAATAGTTATGGACTCTAACCCTCTGAAGCTGTAAACCCCCAATAAACTCTTCTATAAGTTGTCTTGGTAATGGTGTCTTAACAAAATAATATATGAATACCAAAGTGGACATAGAAAAAAAAAACAATACTAAGTCACTCAGGCAAATAAAAACAAATGTGGCATATTTCTTCTCATAGTGAATCATATCTTCAATAATTTTGTCTTGAACAGAACCTGGGGTACATGCAGAATCCAGGACACTAGGAAATGAAGCACTGGCTGTGGACGTCCAATAGTTAATCTCTGACAAAGGAAAGAAGAAAGAGGGATAGGAATACTGGGTGCAGAAAGCCTACAGTAGGATAGATACGGAAATGCGATGCTTGCAGAAAGCTTAACCAGAATGAAGTGTACATGAAAAAGCTGTTTGGAAACTTAGGATCTTCCAACCCAAGAAAAGTTTTGGTTAGAGGAGACACTAGAACATAGGTGGCATGAAAGGGGAGGCAAGAATGTACTTGATCCAAGTAGGGATAGGGAGACTGAAGACAGAAGGGAGTTGATGTATAGCCAAAACTAAGGATATATGAAGAAACCTTATGTAAATCCAGTAGTTCATACACTAATTTAAAAATATATAATATATATTTTATTTATTTTAAATTTTATTATTGAAAATGCTATAATTTTTTAAAATGACAATATATATTTTTAAAGTACTTTGAACAGAACTATATTCATAGGTGGACATTGCTGATCTCAGAATATAAGGGTTATTAACTGAAAATCTGAGTGTTAGGTATGGGATGCCTCCTTATGAGTTATTGGTCAGGGAGGTCCCAGGGGCAGCCAAAACAATACTAGGTACTGCCATTACTCTTGGTTTCACACCAAAAATAGATGATAACACCCATTGCTGAAGACACCACTCACTTTGAAGGCAGGACAAAGAGAACTTAGCCTGGAACTGGTCAGGACCCCATCTCCCTACTGGCAAGCTTATATAGGAATGGCTGGTGCTGTGCAGCCTCTGGGGAAGAAAAGACATCAATGATCTTGCCCAGCACTGGAGCCTTTGTGACACAACACTGACCTGCTAACAAAATGTGCAGTAGTGACACGGCGCAGTAGTGACACGGTGTTCTGGGTAGTAACCAACTACTTTCTGATGGCTGTGAAGCCTGTTCCACAGTAAGGATTTCGTGTCTAGTATGACAAACCTGGTCAAATGCCCATGACTGGGAGATCCCTCCCATTGTTGCTTTGCTAAATGGTCACATTATCAAGTTGCTTTCTAAAAATTACTATTTATGCTCATACATTTGTGCTGCTTAACTTTTGTCAGAGGAGGTCCTTTTGCAGTGGGTAGAACTTAATGCATTGATTCATAACTACTGGAAATTTTGCGTATAAATAATACTGAATGCCCAGCTGTGGATGGGTCATCTCTATCAACTTCCCACCTTCTAAGGCTCAGGGAACATCTTGGAAGAGGGAGCAGAAAGAATGTTAGAGCTGGTAGATGGGAAAGAGAGCTGTGAAGTACTTACTGACTTCTGGTCTTAATATAGATTTTGTATGCATTAACTCACAGCAGCTGTGGTTGCTTGCATAGTAGCAAATCAATGAAAATTTCAGCATGAATGGTAGCAGGGTCCCCAAGGCCCTGCCCCTATCAGAGGATCTATTGGCAGTTGATGGCTGCTGAGGGAGGGACAGTCACTCTGCTTAGTGCTGCTTAAGACCCAGTGGATAGCCCTATACCTATGTGCATACAGATACACTAAATGGACTCAGGCGTTTTTAATAACATAAGGAAATAAGATTGAATTAAAAAAGGACATGAAGGGCTGGAGAGATGGCCCAGCAGTTATAAACACTGACTGCTTTTTCCAGAGGTCCTGAGTTCAATTCCCAGCAACCACATGATGGCTCACAACCATCTGTAATGGGATCTGAAGCTCTCTTCTAGTGTGTCTGAAGAAAGCGACAGTGAATTCACATACATAAAATAAATAAATAAACCTTTTTTAAAAAGTAGCTTTTTTAAAAAAAGACATGAAGCTAGGAGGAAAAGGGTAGGGGCACTAGGGAGAGTTGGCAGGAGGGATAACTGATGAGTAGTACCAAAATATATTCTACAAATGTATGCAATTTGAAAATAATAATAAAATTAGACGGCAAAATGCCAGTTCTCTCTGATTTGATGTGTGGGATCAGCGCCGCATCAGGTTATAGACCTGATTAGCCTACAGACATAAATAAGCTAATTCTAGTAATTTTACAGACAATCGATGGAAGTGAAATAAGTAACACAATTCTGCTAAGGGAGGGAAGTTAAAGAACCCCACTGGGGTGGTCACTGGTTCAATCACCACGACAATGTAGCTGACAGACACAGCTCAGGGAAGGAAAGGCTTGTGTTTTCACGGGGATTGCAGCCCACGCATAGCAGGATGGCTGTGTGGTGACAGACATGTGACATCTTGCAGGACAGGAAATAGAGAATGAAGGCTAGCACCGGAAGAAGGTATAATCTTCAAAAGCCTCCTCCCGCTCGCCAGGCTCTGTACCCTAAAAACTCCATATCCCTCAAAATAATGCCACAAGCTGGTGAGAAGCAGCCAAGATATGAGACCATGGGATATATCACATACTCTGATCCTGTTGCCACTAACTTACCACAACCCCACAGTAAACACGGTGGTATTACTGTGGCACAAAGGCACAAAGGCAGCCCCATAGATGAATGAATAGAGCCTCACTAATTTAGGTGCAGAGGCAATTCAGTAAGGATCATCCTTTTAACAAACACACTGGAACAGCTGAATATCCATACATGAAAGAAAAACGTAAATCTCAGTAAACCTTAGAGCATCTATAAACCTAACCTAAAGAGCATCATATATTGATTCTCCATTTCCTGGCCCTGCATCTCTAGAGGCCTGCTGCCAACAAGGACAATGAGCTTGACCTGCATTCCCAGAGGCCTGCTCCCATCAGGGACTACCTGGCCTGCCAACCCCAGGGACAACCAGATGGCTAAAAGCTAGCATAAGAACACCATCAACAAGAGCCTGGGCAATATGGCATCACCAGAACCCAGAGATCTTGTTACAGCAAGCCCTGGATATTCTAACATAGCTGAAGCACAAGAAAATTAACTTAAATCCAATTTTATAAAGATGATAGAGGCCTTTAAAGATGAACTGAATAAATTCCTTAAATAAATATAAGAAATTCAAACAAACAAGTGAAGGATATGAAGAAAACTGTTCAAGACCTGAAAATGGAAATAGAAGCAATGAAGAAAACACAAACTGGGGAAATCCTTGGACTGGAAAACATAGGTAAAAGAACAAAAACCACAGATGCGAGCATCACCAATAGAATACAGGAGATGGAAGAGAGAATGTCAGGCACAGAAGAAACAATAGAAGAAATTGATACATCCATTAAAGAAAATGTAAAATCTAAAAAGGTTCTGACACAAAACATCCAGAAAATGTGGGGCACTATGAAAAGACCAAACCTAAGAACAATAGGAAGAGAAGAAGCAAAAGATTCCCAGCTCCAAGGCCCAGAAAATATTTTCAACAAAATCATAGTAAGAACTTTCCCTAACCTAAAGAAAAAGATATCTATAAATGTGTAAGAAGCTTATAGAACACCAAATAGATTCAAATAGAAAAGAAAATCCTCCCACCACATGATGATCAAAACACTAAATGTACAGAACACAGAAAGAATATTAAAAGCTACACAGGAAAAAGGCCAAGTGACATATAAAGGCAGACCTACCAGAATTACACCAGACTTCTCAATGAAGACTTTAAAACAAAAAGGTCCTGGGCAGAGGTCTTGCAGACCATAAGAACCACGGATGTCAGCCCAGTCTACTATTCCCAGCAAAACTTTCAATCACCACAGATGGAGAAAACAAGATTTCCCATGACAAAGCCAAATTTAAGCAATGCCTTTCCACTAATCCAGCACTACTGAGGATACTAGAAGGAAATCTCCAACACAAGAAAGTTAAGTACACCCAAGAGAAAACAGAAAATAATTTCACACAGGCAAAACCAAAAGAAGGGACACACACACACACACACACACACACACACACACCACAAAACCACCACCAAAATCAAGCTAACAGGAATTAACAATCATTAGTCATTATCTCTCAACATCAATGAACTCAATTCCCCAATAAAACGACACAGGCTAACAGAATGGATGTGAAAACCAGACCCATCAATCTGCTGCATATAAGAAACATGACTCAGTATCAAAGATAGACATTACCTCAGAGTATAGGGCTGGAAACAGATTTTCCAAGCAAACAGACCAAAGAAGCAAGCTGGAGTAGCCATTCTAATATCGAATAAAATAGACTTTCAACCAATAGCATCAGAGACCTAAATTTAAACACAAAACCAATAAATATCCTAGATTAAAGCTTGGGTGATTCACACATCCTTGAGTTTGTCCTTAGTAGAGGCTAATCACAGCACAACCAACATGAGGGGAACTAAGCACATTATTATCCATCAGATAAAAACATTTGCTTGCAAAGAGAATATGACAAACCAGTTTTTGTTTATTTTTTTATTATTATTAGTTAGTTTATTATTTTTAAATGACTTATAGATCAGATGTCATATCTTATATTAGAATTGTAGCAACAATATAGAAAAAGCATTCAAAACCCAATAAAAGAAAAGCAAAGTAAAATTTCAAATGAGCCAAAGAACTAAGCAGATACTTCTCCATTGAAGACACATCAACAGCAAAAGTGTCTGAGAATATTCTCCACATAGGTCATTAAGAAAATTAAAGCCACGGGCTACAAAATATAGACTATATATCTACTAGCACCTATTAGAATGGTTGAAATTTTTAAACTGATAAAACTAAATATTTATAAAGATGCAGAGCAACTAGAGCCCTCTGAAACCTTTGCTAAGATTGTAAAACAGCACCACTGATACTGAAAACAGTCTATGGCAGTGCTTCTCAACCTTCCTAATACTGTGACCCTCTGACACAGTTCCTCATGATGCGGTGATCCCCAACCATAACATTACTTTGTTGCTACTTCATAACTGTAATGTTGCTAGTGTTATATATTGTAATGTAAATATCTGATGTGAAGGATATCTGATATGTGAGCCCTGTGGGGGTCACAACCCAAAGGTTAAAAACCACTGCTCTATAGTTGAAACAGATCGAAGGGATCTATATCTCCTTAAAGAGGCCAGAGGTTAAACACTGTTAAGAACTGTTGAAATCACCATGTCATAGTATTTACTATAAACACTCTTTGTGCTTACTTTTCTTTCAGATAACCTAAGCTACTGGGGAGATGCATCTTTTTATAACCCCTTGACTAACAGGTATCAAATCTTCCCCTTGTGCTGATTGCCTTGAGCTGAGATACGTCAACCAAACAGCTCTGCCTCAAACAATCAGCCAGACTGTCACATGGCAGCTTAGCTGATTTTAGCACACTCGTACACAGGGAGGCTTCACATAGGTCACTAGCTTCATGATGGAGAGATGGCTCTGGCCACCCTGCAGAAGGAAGAGGGCATCATCTTAGTGATCCAGCAGAAAATCTGTGGTGGGTGCTTATGGGAGGTTTGTGATTGGTGGAACTGTCACAGGCTGCGCATGCTCCTCTTCCAGCGGGTAAACTGGCTGGCTTTCACTGTTTGAGGAGCATTACCATCCTGCAAGCTTCTCTCAGGTGTGTCAACCCCTTGAGTGGTTTTGATGGTCTACTTTTAATCTTTGTCCCAGATAAAAGAAGCTTAGCTGGTAACACTGTGAGCAGAAGCATCCATGGCTTCCAGTCCTAGAAACCCGAAGGCAGCAACCAAAAGGTGGATGCAAAAGACCGCCATGACAGGAAGACTTCTGGGCATATAGCTGATGGGTCTGCAGCCCACTTAGGAGCCAGAAAGCCACCAAGGAACTCCAGAGGGTAACATGGGTAGAAACTATTTAGACCATGAAGAAAGGCATTAACACTACGTCACTAAGAAACAGCAGAGCAGTGAGAGAACATAAGGCAAGAGGCTGTGAAAAGTCAAGACAGTGAGAACGAGTCCTGAGTGTTCCAGAGAGCTGGGGAGGGCTAAGAACCGAGGACTCCAAGGACAACAGCTCAGCAGTCTTCTTGAACCCAACAGGGCTGCTAGCTTGGAATGCCCAGAACTTGACTTTGTACTTGACAACTGAGCTACAAGATCCAGATTTCAAGGTCCAGGATGGCAAGCTCCAGGTTTAACAACTCTGGCCCCAAGCCTCTGACACTCTGGAATTTGGGGATGCCAGCCCTGAGGAAGCTGCCCTGCTTGTTCATGATGCCCGTCCAAACAAACACAGGAGTCCTGGCAGCCATGTGATGGTTTCTTTTAAAGTTAAGCATACACTTGCCATCAATCCTACTCCAAGGTATATATGCCGGGTTAATTGAACATGTAAGTTCACCTCTGTGCAGATGCTTGTAGAGACTATATTCATTTCAATAGCCTGGGTATGACCTACATGGCCTTCGATGGATGAATGCTTGCTCGTGAGAAAATTATGCATCAATGAAAAGGAACATTTGATTCACATGAGTATGTAGACTAAATCCATTCTCACAGATTTAAAACCTAAGAAGTCAAATCCCACAGACTCCGTATTGTACCATTCTATGCATGTGACACTGGGGAAAGAAAAGATGGTGGGACAGGAAACAAGTTATCAATTACCTAAGGTTGGGGGAAGGGGACTGGCACACACAAAAAAAGATTCCTGCATTGTAATGTGGTGTAAGATGTATTGCTCTGTTCATCTTACAGGCCCCATCTTACTGTTTAAATTATAAAATCCAACTGGAATGTTAAGGGCTCCCAGGTGAGAGCAGTCTATGACGAATTAACTTGGCTGTATACGGAGAGAGAGGATATGGTCTAATGATGTTACAAGGCTAAAGACAAAAAATTAACTGTACATGTATTAATCTCTGTCAGTTGGCTTTTCACCAGGATGTAAGCCAAACAATGGGCGCTGTGTGGTGGAACAAATGTTATAGATAGGAAGCTAGGAAGGTAAAGAGGAACCAACAGGTGGGCTGAACCAGAATCACAATAGTAGTGTAAAAATAAGCTTCTTTTTAAATAGGTGATATGATGAATGATCGATTGACAGATCAATAGATTATCAATATACAAATTTGTCAGTCCATAAACATGTGTGTATACATATGCAGGTTCACAGATGTCCCACTTCTGGCCCTTGACGTCACAGAAACACCAATATCTCCACAGCAACTAGCACCGGGCTAATATTTAACTACATTTAAATACCACCTACAATATAAGACCTAGGTCCTAATGACATGGGGACTACATCATAAATAATTAGGGATAGGCCTGGAGGAACCTCTCCTGATGCTAGAAAGAGACAAAGTATTCAGGGGGGGAAATAGAGACATAACTGGGGAGAAAACCCAGGCATCACAGGACCAGTACCGAGCCTGGCAGAGCTCCCAGGGCAGAGCCTGGTAAAGAGCAGGGTGTGGAGTTATGATCTAAAGAGAAGAGCAAACACCCGCTCGGTACTGTAAGTAGATGACAGAGGAGGGAGAGCTCTTCCCTGCAGGAGGATTCCAGTCAGTAAAGAGAGCTGAAACAAGAAACACAGACCATTCCCTTTAGAACAACACAGGAGCAATGGCTGCCAGCACACCCATCACCAACTGCAAAAGTTTAGGAAGAACGGGATATTTGTCTGGTCCCCAAGTATCTCTCCAAAATGTGCCTTAGATGTGAAGTGGGAAAATGACAACTTAGCAGCAGAGAAAGCCATCAGTCTGTAATGTTCGCAGTTCGCACCTCCAGGGAGAAGCTGGGTGCTCCTTGGTGTGATGTAATGAAAACATGTGTTCTATTCTCCAAGCCCAGTCTTACACCAATCATGTGATGGGTGCTGGGAGTGTTGGACCTACGTGGGTTATAGCAGACGAGGGAGACATACCTGGATCTTAGTCATGAGAAAATGTGCAGCTACATACAATGCAGTGTTAATGCCAATTCTTACTTTTTTTTTATCACTGCGCCATGGCTGTGTGACATAGCAGAACTCAGTGTGACGTCTGCAATGGTTCTAAGCCTAATGTCCTTTCCTCCTACCTAAGATGAAAAAGAAAGCTGCCGGGAAGAGAAATCTTAAAGTCTGTATTTCATAAAAACCTACCTACCACTTAATGATAAGGAAGCAAACAGAGTTTAGAAGAGTGGACAGATTCTTAGCAGTTCAAAAAGCTATGAATAGCACGTAAGAACACTTTAAGATACCCAGCATGACGGCCATTAGAGAAATAGGAAGTTCACCATGACATGCCACTCCACACCAAACTAAAAAGGCTAACTGTGCATAAAGGCACACGTGCATGCCAGTGGTGAGGGCATCTACTGTTCTGGAATGCAAAACAGAGCGCTTCTAGAAAACATGATAGCACTTAAGTATAAAGACAAACACACTTGTAGGAGCTAGTCATCTTCCTTCCCGGAAGAAACAAAAACAAGATCATACAGAGATTTGTATTCAAATATCCAGAGATCTTTATCCGTTACAGTTCAAACCCAGAAGACTGCAGATACCTACTGCTCGTGGATGTCCATGTGGTTGGTATATACATGACAAGGAATATTACCTGAGGATTTAAAAAAAAATGGGGGAGGGGACATAGCTGTTACCCAGCACAGAGATGAATGCCAAGTGCTGTGCTAAGTGGAAAGAGTCAGACTCGGTGAAAGTTCTCCCTGGAGGTCAAAGTCTACAAGAATAAAGCTGAAGAGGCAGAGAAGCTGACAGGAAGCCAGGGCACAGAGGGGAGGGGGATGAGTGGAGAGGGAAGAGCTGGGAAGGGAGTATTTGAGGATGCTGGGGTGTTCCAGGGATCATGATCATGGTTATGCACAGTGGGTAAAATCCACTCAATAAATATCGTTAAAATATATAGGCTTTAAGAGAAAAAATATAAAGTACAGAAGAAGTTTTTTAAAAACCTGATGTTTATACATAAAAGTGTCTGTGTGAATGTCTAGATGTTCCCAGGGACAGGGCACCAAGTCCTGCAATGTGCATAAACCGCCAAAACAAGCATTATCATTTACTTTAATATTCTCGCTTTTAAAAAAATTTATCTGGACATTACATATACAATTACATTTAAACTGTGGCAGTAGCGAATGGTAGGGCCTTTCTACCACACTGGATGGGTACTGGAGATAGCAGAGTGAAGTCTTTCTACCCATCCCATAAACAGGTGGACTTTTTGATAGTGGGCACCTTCCTTCTCCCTGGCACAGAGAGCAGCCTGGTATCTGCAAAGCTGTGCTGAGACTTTTAGGTCCCGCCTGCATCCACCACCCCTAGTGGTGAACCTGAGCAATTACATCACCTTCTAGCTACAGACTCCGGAGAGCTTTCCAATCATCAAGAGTCCCAAACATTTACCCAGGCTGGGGTGTGGACTTAGACATGGACAGGCTAGGGGATCAGCTGCTTCTGGATATTTGGCTCAAATGGCTTTTTGATGCAGCTCACAGATTGTACTCCAGGTAAGACCAGAATAACCGTAATCCCTAGCATTTGTCTCATGTTGCCCTCCTTCCAAAGAAAAGAAACAGTCCAGAACAGTGGTTCTCAACCAGTGAGTCACAAAGGTTGCATATTAGATATTTACATTATAATTCATAACTAGAAAAATTACAGTTATGAAGTAGCAACAAAAATAATTTAATGGTTGGGGGTCACCACGCCATGAGGAACTGTATTATAAAGGGTTGCAGCATTTGGAACATCAAGAACCACTAGCATAGAAAAAGCAGGTGCCCTGACACCTCAGAACGGATACCCCAAAGGCAGATTCCACACCCTCAGCCCTTTCTTAGCCAGTGGCTATGCAGCCACTGGCCATTCTCTCCTGATTCCTGTGGTGACCCAGCCTTCATGGGTCACTCTCAGAGCTATTTCTGTCTTCTGTCTTAGAATTAAGGATCAAACTTGGGGTCAAGGTAAATGCTAGACTGGATCTTCTATGGTATGAGTTTCTAGGGGTCATGTACTGGACATTGAATGACCAGAGTTACCTGTGAGAAGCAAGGAGGGTACAGAGAAAGAGAATTCCAGTTTTCCCAGAGGGGGTGAAAGAATCACCCTATATCTTTACCTGTCCTTGGTCCTGCCTACTCAATGCCACCCTGCCCAGACCCTGGTTCATTTCCTGGATACCCCCTTCCTTTTCTACCAGTATCTGGTCAGGGCAGCTGCTAAGGGGCTGGAGGCGAAGGGCAAGGTAGCTGTGAGTGGCAAAGGTGAGGAGGAGCGCTGGCCTCCAGCCAAGCCAGGCAATGTGGGAACAAGTGTCACTTTGTTTTCCTCTAGCGGGAGAGTGCTTTGATGCGTACATGGGTAACTCATTCTTTTATAAACTTCCAACTTCTCCACAGACTTTGCCCTCCTCCTTGGAGCAGAAACTCCTGTGTCTTGGACAGTCCCAGCTGTTCCTTGCATTTGCCCTGTGTGGATAATTGGCTTGAGTTTGCAGGAGAAAGTGAGGCACCCAAGGTTCTCTAAGTGGTGGTAAAGAAGTCATTGCATAGTAGCTTAAAAAACACAGGCAGTAGCATCCCCAGAGCACTATGGGAGCATCCTAAGAGAAGAAACCCCAAGTCCCGGCAGAGAAGGAGCAAGAAGGGATACAGGCTGAATTCCAGCTTGGCCCTGACTCCTGGGTTTGTCAGGTAAAGCACAGTGCCCTCAGGCTGAGGCAGGATTGAAATCTTTTCCCTTGTTCACTTTCTGGGTGAAGATGCTGAGAATTAGAGAGGGCAGCAGACTTATCCAGGGTCTCACACAGCCCTGAGTCACACAGGAATCAGACCCAAGCCAGTGTCCCAGGGCCAGGCACTCTGCTTAGAGCCGTGAGTAGATAGAGGAGGGATGGGATCTACAAAGTGGGGCACCTTCAGACCAAGCCCTTACCAGTTTCTTCTGTGGCTCTGGTCCTCTTTTTTCTCTACTCTACATTGTAGTTCCCCCACACCCACTTGGGGGAAATAGTTACCTGGGGAAATAGTGACTCTGACCTCACTTGGGGTTCATCAAGTCTTTAATGTACAGGTGGAACAGAACTGCAGCTGTAGATTTGGGGGACTAAGGAAGATGAGCCAGAGCACTGTGATGTCAGAGTCTAAGCCCACAATGACCTCTTAAGGTGGGACCCATCCTGTAGATGGAGAAACTAAGGCACTGTGATCATTGAAGATCAAATGGTTGGTATCAGACCCCATAATCTAAGTCAGCCTGTCTGACTCTGTCTCATGTTGCCCAGGATGACATCAAACTCACAATGGTTGACTGAATTCCTAATTCTCCTACCTCCCCCTCCAGAGGGCTAGAATTATAGGAGTATACCTCAATGCCTGACTACATATTTTATTCTTTAATGAAATAAATAATTGAGGTGCCTTGGGAAAGCTGAAAGAGGCAACAATGAGATGGTCACAGTGTCCCAAGAAAGAAGGGTGAAGTTTGAGACAGCTAACATGGGAGACACACACACACACACACACACACACACACACACACACACACACACACCACGTTCATTAGCTCCCTCCTTTTCCTGAACACCTCCTAGAGTGTGTCCTGGTGTGGTTCAGAGAGCCTGGAAGACTTTTAAGGAGGAAAGCAGCCCTAATCCCTCTGGGAGGACATGGGGTTGGGCTAGGACTTTGCCCCTTAGGCTTCCTTCAGAGCCTCTGGGCCTGGGGCTGGTGTGGGGGGCATGGAGAAATGACAGTTCTGATCTGAGGAGGAAGGACCCTGCTCCTTAGGGAAGGGGTGTGAATCCATGGTAGGGTAGAAACCTGAGGCCTTCTGCCTCTCCCTGCAGCTCCCCTCCCCACCTCCTACCTGATTTGTCTTTGTCCCGCCCACCCTTATTTATAAACCACATGTCCCTGTGTCCCTGCCTGCCCTGCCTGTTTGTCCACAGCTTCAGCTGCTTCCCCTGATAACCCAAAGACAAGCTGGGGGGAGAACTGGGAGGGGCTCAGGGCATTTGGAGTTCAGGGATGCTTTGACATGTCCCTTCTCCTGTTGGGGAGCATGCGTGCCTTCCTATGGATGCTGAAGAAAAAGCTAATGCCTAGGCCTTGCTCCAAAGTGGGTAGCTATTCTCATGTCAAATTTTAATTTCTATTATTGTCCATGAGCAATTATTTGCTGCTTAGCCAACAGCCTTGAAGTCAGTTAAGGAAAAGGAGGCTCAGAACAGAAAGTGAGCTGCCTTGATGTGAGAACATCCCTCAGCCTTTCTGGCCAACCAGTACACAGATGTGGAAAGAACTCCTTCCCAGGACTCCCCAGCTTGGCTCCATTTCTCAGTCTGCTGTTTCTAGCATCCTTGGGCTTATTGCCTAACTTCTCTGATTTGTTCTTCATGAAATGTAAACACTATCCCTTTATTTTAATACCCAGCAGCCAGAATAGTGCCTGACACCTAAGGATTTCTAGGATGCTGTAAATACAGAATCCCACACTCTCAGCTCATTTATCAGCATCAAACATGCAGTGTGTTTATAAAGTCCCTGTACAATGCCACATGCTGCAGAAGCATTGGAGGCCCCTCTGCTCACTACTCTGATGGCTTCAGTCAGGGATCCCCAATATCCAGGCCCAGACTCCATTCTGAAACACATACATACTGAGAACCCCAAACCCTCCTAACAGTTCCCATGGCCCTTGCTCCATTGTTCAGTGACTGTCCCCATATCTCTGGGGACTCAAGCAACCAAAGAAGGATGGATCAGGCTGGAAGGGTGCAATCTAGGTAGGACAGAAGATATGTTGATTGGCTCAACCACTGCATGTCTGTGCAGGGGATGAGAAGGCCTGAAGGCCTTTGAGAAAAAGAGGTAAGTAGGGAACAGCCCAAACCACCACAGCAGACATTAGCCAGAAGCGAAAGCCAAGGCTAGTTCAGGGCATTGGAAAGGTTCTAGGCCACTGAGACTTAGCTGACTTAGACCAGAACCCCTCCCACTGACCTTAGTTTCTCCTACGGCCCTCAGGTCTTACTTCGCTCCCACCTACAGATGTGTCCATCCTAGGACATGCATGTCAGTAGGTACCTTCCGCTCTATCACAGTGATAAGGGCTCATCTGCTCCATGAAGTCCCAGGACCTGCCCCGTAGGAGATCAGAAACAGATTAGCCTCCAGCCAGGGAGAGGAGGTGGGATGGTTAAGAGGACAAGGCTTTGCAAATAGGTCTTTAGAACACAACCCTCCAGCAGTTTCCAAAAGTGTTGGAAGGGCTGGGGAGGCAGGATGCTGTTTCAATCTGACTATACCGCAGGGGATGTGGAATGATAGGCAGGCACTCGGAGGTCGCTGTCTGGACTGGGTCTTATTTCTTTGGCCAGAATACTAAGGGGTTCTGCTGTTGACTTGTTTCTAGCCTTCTTCTCAGATCTGTAGTTTAGGGAACCTGAGATGGAAAGGGGGCTGCCAGGGTACCCCAGCTAGGCAGAGGCAAGGTGGAGATGGAAGTTACTGGGTACCACAGCTCCCTAGGTGAAATGTTGTCCTGCATCCTCCAGAGGTGGCCAGACAGCCAGGTTAGCACTGAATGGAAAACCCTCATGGGTGAAATTGCAAAGTCTGCATAGGTGCTTTCATATCTAACATTCTAGGATTTTTTTTCCTTCCAAAGATCTGGACGATCTGGTGACCTGGATTGGCTTCCCACTCATATACAAGGATAGAAAGGGATGGGAGCTAGAGCTCTCGGGGTTTTCTGGATGCAAAGCCATGGCCTCCCTGAGAATTTCTGGTCTGTTTTCTCTGAGCCCTACATTCCTGGAGGCAGATGCGCTGCCCCTCCCCGCTCAGGAGGCCACTGGCAGCTGGGCAATTCTTGGAGTCCGTCTCGCGTGGTCAGTGCTCTGGACCATTGACCACAGTCCAGGTGCATCAGTGATTCTGGGAACTTCATGAACAGCTGAACGGTCATTTCATCTCAGGGCCTAGGAATCTTCAAGGAGAGAAAAGAAGGCTCTTTGGGTCTGCAGAAGGACAGAAGATGGAAAAATAGAGATCCTGCAGAGAGGCAGGAAGCGAAGGGAGCAGATCAAGGAGGGCCTAGAAAGTCCTGCCCATTTCCAGGTGCAGGTGAGCATGCCATATGCAGAAAAAACACATCTTGGATGCTGACTCCAAGGCAGTGTGCAGGTCAGGTTCCTGCTCATGCTAAGTCACCTGCTGAACCTGCCTCCCAAACCTGGTTCAAGTGAGACATCTGGCTAGCCCTATCTATGCCATACCTTCTTCAGTATAGATGGTCAGCTGAGGAAACAGGCTGATCAAAGACACAGGCCATCGGTATTCTTAGCAAATTTAGAATTTAGTATCTATTTCTCAGTGAAAGAAATCCCAGGGAGGGGAGAAAAATGGTGTTGTGTCAGTGAAGGAAAGAGAAAGGTTCAAACAACACATCTGTGGACGGGGACATTAATGTCACATGACCTGGAGAAGGCACCCGGGGGCTTTGCCTTGCTTGTTATGCACTTAACTCTGAGTGACTTTACCCAGAAGTGAGGCCTACTCTGTGGCTGCCCTCATGTTGTTCAAAACTCAAGTAAAAGAAAGGTGTCCTTGGAGTTCAAATAAATGAGCAGAAGGGTGTGAGCTGGTCATGACATATTTGTGCAAATGTAGCCCTCCTGTGGCTTCCATAGTCAGCTCAGATTCAGTAGGGGCATTCCACATGGGGGCCTAGTAGCCCTCTGCAGTGAACTGAACACACTTGCATGCACACACATGTGCTCACACACACACAAACAAACATACATGTGCACACACACGCATGTTTGCAACCATGCACACACACACCAAAAATGATACATGAGATATATTAACAACTCAAAGCCATAAATGCCACCCATCAATTTTAAAATTAATCTAAACAAGTTGTATTGCTTTCTTTGGTTTCAGTTATCTATTTGAGCCGCATTGTAAATAATATACGCTAAATTTAGAAAAATAAGGAAGTTCATGTTAACATGGTCTCAGAACATACTAGCCTCTTCCAGAACATCAGAAGCTGCAGCCAGTGTGGGCTCCAATCCTCAAGGCCTTTGTCCCCCGGTATTAATTCTTTGGGTTCACATTTCTGCCCTCTGGATTAGATTCATATGCAGAGTCTCTCTTCCCTTGCCTATGATGTCATAACTGCAGACATTATGAGTCTGTCACTTACTTTGCAGCTTATTTTAAAATCTGTGCTTGCTAGTCCCCTGGTGACCTAAGCTGAGCTAGCTAACCATGTACAAGAGCATGGTAGGTAAAGCAAATAACACCCATGCATAGAGTCGCTGGGGACAGAAGATACTCCTGTGGCCTCTGCCTGGGTGGTAGCCTTGGTCCTGAACTAAGCTACAAATCCCTAGAGGCCTGAGTCTGTGTACTCCTCAAGTATTGAACTGGGCTTCCCCCAGATAGTTAACTACAGGGCAGGGCCTCTGGACAGACAAAAGGACAAATTAAAACAGAGTATGACAGACAAAAGTTGTCCCCATTCTCCAGCACAAGTGCATGTGCACATACTCTTTGACCCTTAACCTTTACTGAATGGACAACTCTATGAATTAAATTTGTTCTCCCTCATGAAAGAATTATGGTATTTAAAAATGGAGACCAGAAATGTAGCTCTGTTGGTAGAGTGCTGGCCTAGCATTCATGACAGAGCCCCCAGCATTGCATAAAATACATTTGGTGGCACAGCACTTAGGAGGTAGAGGCTGGAGAATCAGAAGTTCAAGACCATCCTTAGCTACAAAGAAATGTCAAGGCCAATCTGGAAACTTTATCTCAAACCCTAAAACTAACAAAACCAAGTACAGCCAAGTTGCCTTACAGCTGCAGATAGGTGGTGCCCTCTGTGCCCAGTCTGTAAGCTACAAGTTCAATGGAACAATCTCTGCATGCAGTGTTTCTTTAAGTTGCTGGACACTCTTTATCACTGGCCCCATTGAACATTGGTCTCAAAGTACAAATGGGGACTGATGGTCACATGGGGCTTGTGAAGATGACACTGTAAGCAAAGGCTTCACCTGCCTTCTCTTTTGGCACTAAGAATGGTTAACAACAGTACCTTTGGTCCTTGGCCTCCCAAGAATGGTCTCACCCAGCCCCCTTGCTAGGAAGTGAATTCCAATCATCGTCTTCATTGTATTCTAAACCTAAAGAAAACAAGGCATCATGCCCAGCAGCTCCTCCATAAAACATTAATCACTGTCCCCTCCTTGAGAAGTTTCTGACCAACGAAGGTATGCTCTACAGGAGCCATGGAAAAATCCTAATGGCCCCACACATGGCCTGGCCACATCAAGGGTGGGGGCCTGGCACCAGTTCCTCCAGTGCTTTTCCAGCCAGGTTCCTAGCTTTGGTTCCAAGGATGCTGAGGACTAGCCTGGGAACCCCAATGAAAAAGAACCTTCCACACATCCATAAGGTTTCCCAAGGTATTGTGGTCCTTAAGGTCAAGTGGCAAGTGGCTACCTTAAGCCACCACACCTTCCACTGGAGCCTGCTTTGAGCCAGCAGATAACAGTGCCAGGACCAAGGTCACATCTTCTCATCAGGTCATCTAGCCCAGGGTGCCTGCCAAGGCCCAGCACCCCCGATCCTGGAGAAGAATTTGAGCTACTACAAGAGAATATATGTAGCTGAGGAGGTGACATAGTGGGTAAAAGCACGTGCCACACCAAGCATGATGACCCGAGTTCATGATACCCAGAATCCACACACAAAATAACAACACATGTAAAAGAGAAAAAAATGAATGCAGTCACATCTATAAACCCAACCTTCCCCCTACAGGAAGATGGAACAGAGTTGGAAGAATTCATATGGAAGTATAGAGGCCAGGGAGCCTGGCACAAAGAGATCCTTGTCTCAATCAAGGTAGAAAGGCAAATACTGATACCTGAAGGTGTTGCCTGACCTCCACAAGAACACTGTGGAGGTCATACCCGCACATAAATGAACACTTTCTGTGTGTGTCTCTTCTCTCTCTCTCTCTCTCTCTCTCTCTCTCTCTCTCTCTCTCTCACACACACACACACACACACACACATACACACACACACACTCACACCTCTCTCTCAAACATGAACACACACAGGCTGGGGTCAGGAGATAAGGATCTGTAAGGATTCCAGATTTCTACATGTTTAGAAACAAAGAGTATTTACCCAACACTAAACCTCACACTGACAGGACTCTGAACACAGGGCTATGGTTAGTCCTCCCTGCAAAGGGGTTTGGAAAGTCTTCTAATCTGTACCAGGCCTGATCAGGGACCTCTGATGGGCTGTGGCAATTGCAGTGTTGCAGTATTTTGCTCTTGTGAGTTTAATGGAAAGGCAAATATTCTAGGATTCAGTGGCTGCTAGAACACATCCTGCTTCCTTGTAGGCCAGGTGCAGAAGGCATGACCTTCCGTGATGTCTGAATCATCCTCAGGTTAAGGCTGTGGATAGTTTTGATAAGGGTGGGTGACTTGTAGTCTAGTCTCAGCAGGTCACAGTCAGAGGCAGGTGACAGGTGCCCCCCATCAAGGCACCTCACATGCTAGTCACCTGACTGTTCAGGAGTCTGGGGACAAAGGTCAAGTCCCAGAGGCTTTCAGGAAACTTGCTGTCTGTATTAAAATCTGATGAACAAAACAGATCTGATACCTGAAGATTGTCCTCTGACCTCTGCTTACTCAAGAAGTTCCATCCCACCCCAATTATTTCCCAAACCCACTCATCTGTGCTGGGCCAAGTAGAACTTGAACAGAACGGAGTCTGAAGAAGCTGGGGAGATGGATGCCTGGAGGCTGACCCCATGGAAGGGCCTAAGACAGTCTGGCCCCAAAACTATTGCACCCAAACCTACTGTGTATATAAGACTTAACTTGGTGCATTATTATCCCTCCTGGTGCAGCATTGGCCTTACCCTGTTCATATACTCTACAAACAGGCTGGTCATATTCTCTCCCAGTCAGGAGTAAATAACAGTTAATGGAAGCAGCCTCAGTCTGGTGATGCCTCAAGCCATCACCACGTGTGTCTATCTAGAAGGAACAGGCTTCTCACAGTGTTGGGAGCTCTAGGACAAGTCTTTTTCCATTTTGCCTCCCTGTTGTTCTATAGGAACGGATGCAGCTGCAGCTCAACCTGGCTTCTCTGCTAGCCCAGAACGAATCCTACAAAGCCCCACAATAGATCAGTATCACATATTGCACAGTGAAGACAGCCAGTTGTCGAAGCCAGACAGAGCAGGTTCAAACCTCAATCCCAGCCCCATCCTGTTGTGTAGCCTTGAGCAAATGATTTCACCTTCAAGAGTCCATGCAACCTCTGTAAATGTGGATGGTTCTATTGTCTACTATTGCAAGTCACAGCAAAGTCTCTAATAGGTACTCCGGAAACCCCAGTTTGGCTACTTCTCCAGGAGCTGCCTCTATGCTCTAGGATTCTAGAAATTACAACTTCATGCAAGAAAGGCTAAATTGTGGAGTTGAGCAGAGGTGGGAGGAGCTGATCAAGAATTAAGTAGCTGGAGTCCACCGTGGTTGGAGACTGAGGGGACCTGAGACCTAGGGGATGGGACAAGGAAGAGGCAGGATAAGAGGGACTGTGAGAGATCTTGACATGCCCTCACACATGAGTCTGTGAGGCTTTAGGCTAGCCTACAGCCTAGCAGTCTCTCATTCCAACAGCAAATACCTCACCAAAAAGAAGCCAGGGAAGTATGGATGGGCTGAGACAGCACCATGGTCCTTGTACACTGCAGTGAGTTAGAAACACTACACTAAGCCTTCTCCAATGTCACTTCTTAGGCCATCACTCAAGAAATACGATGACATGCTGAGCCCTCCCCATGCCCCTTCCCTCCTCAGCCTACACTCTGGTGACACTTGTGACATAGAGAGCATTTCATGAGCTTGAGGGTTCTCGACTCCTGGAGCAAGCCTCTGTAGGAAGGAACAGGCTTGCCAATGCATGGCCAATTCCCAGTGGCTAAGTTCACAGCTCCCCTGAAGTGTTTCATGTGTCACACATGGGGTCAGTGTCAGGACCTTGGGTCCAAATCTCTGTACAGCATAGCACTAAATTAATTTTCTCTGGTGAGTCAATCTTCAAGAGCTCTCCTAGGGGTCCCAAGACTTAAGGATGAGTGGAGCTTCCAGGGTAAGCAGAGCTGTGGCTCCTCAGCTCTGCCCTGAGGAGAACACGGGAGTTAAGAGGGTTATGACTTCAATCCGGCTTCCCCTAACGCTTCCACCCTCCAGAACCCAAAGAGGCTCCTATCACCCCATTTAAAGTAGCCCGAACTTTTCCTTCCCTTCACCATAGTTGGCTCGTAGATTTCCACAGCTTCAGAAATCTCTCTATTAAGGACAAGACCTGTTCCTTCTAGGGTCTGTGGTATAACTGTACCCATCCCCGGGGACCAAGGTTTCCATAGGGCACAAGGGCATCCTGTCTTCTTCAGACACTGGGAAGCATAGAAATGAAAATAATCTCCTCATAGATGGGAGTCCCTTTGTAGGGATGCAATACCAAAAAAGCAAAAACCACAGGAGGCCTGGAGGACCTTACAAGTCATTGTCCTTTATTTTCTTACCATAAGATGAAATTTCAATTGCAAAGAAACATACACAGAGCAGACAGATACAGGGTCCTGATTCACAGTGGCCAGAACCAGATGGATAGGCCTGCCCTGCCTCCCTCCAGCACAGCTCTCACCACCTCCACCCCTACCCTCACCTCTACCCCACCACCGGCCCTTAGCTATTGCCCAGGCAGAAACTTAGAAGCTGGAGGTAAGAGGAGTGCACTTCCTTGACCATGGAGTGGCCAAACATGGCCTTGACTGCTAAGCTTGACCCAATATGACATAGTTGAGCACATGGGTCCTCAGTGTCCTTATCTGTTAAGTGGGTACAGTGCCTGCTAGAGAATGGAGAAGAGTGTGCAGCTGTGATATGCCAGTGGTCAATGGCCTCCTGACTGTTCTGCTGCTTCTAAGCACCTGAAGAATGTGGCTCTTGGTTCACAACCTGGTTAAGGGCACAGTGGTAGAGCTGCTCTGGTTTGGTGGGATTGAACAGAACAACCTAGAGAGCTAAATGCAACCCCTGTGCTGGCCACTCTGAGCTGTCCTTGGGCTGCAGCAGAAGCCGAATCATCAGGCCAATGCAGAGAGAAGACTGTGCCTAGAGACACATAGTGAGCCTCTTCAGATTGTCCAAACTCAGATCAAATTCATCCAGCCAGGAGCTCATAAGCCAGGGCAAGAGTGGTCTCCTTGATCATGATGAGTTAGGGGCATCCAAACCTCTGCATGACCACCATGGGCATCTGTCTGGGGTCTGTTGCATACCTAGCTGCTTCCCTCCTCAGACATGACCTACAGATTGTCCAGTGCTCTTTAATAAACACACACACGCACATGCACACACACACACACACACACACACACACACACACACACACACCAGATCTAAACTGCAAGGGAGACTAGAGGACTGAAATAAACATCCAGCTGGTGCCATGTTACATGGGCAGACCCACTAGAGCTAGGTAAGAGTGTGTAAGCTCTTACCACCACAAAACGACCTTCATTCTGCTACAGCAAACCCGCCTAAAGGAAGGCTATCTGTGTGAACAGGCACTTCCAGCATCCTGGACTGCTTCTCTGCTTGGTAGCACATGTGCTCATGGGCTGTGGATGTTGAGAAAGAGCTCAGGCCAGATACACAAAGCAGTGTTGTCTAGACTGTCCATTCTAGAACCTGTGGCATGTCCACACTTACAGAATCCCCAAAGCTGTCCCTTCCTTGCCACTTTACAGATGTGATCACTGAGCCTTCAGCACAGGGACGATTCCAAGGTCTTAGAGTGAGTTTAAGGGGAAGGATCCTGGAGGTAAGTCAGACCAGAGGGGAAAGTTAGGGGACCTCCTCTCCCTCAGTGCCTTTGGGGATAAGGTGCCTACCCCAGGAAGGCCATGATCAAAGGCACAAAGTAACAATAGCAGAATCCCAGGCACCAAAAGCGGGTGTCTTGCTGGGCAGCTTTGGAATGAGGGGGACTTCCTAGCACACTCTGAGGGGACAACTAGCAGGTGAGTCCCTCCCTTTCACTCCTCCATGATATCAAAGAAGTGAGGTGCTGAATTGATAAATCTTGGTCCCCAGGAAGCTCTGAGGCCAGGAAACAGAAAGAAAGACAGTGATATTACTGCCCCAGACAAGGATAGACCATGTGGGTCAGGCAGGTCTTGAGGAGTGACTTTGGTCAGCTTGTCAGAGTGTCTACAATATGATTTCAGCCCTCCCCTCCCTCCGCCCATCCCTGCCCCACCCCCATATGGATGCCCAGGTCAAGCTTCCTCTATTTGGGCTTCATCTCCACCCTGGAGTTGATATCGTCAGCATCCAGGTCATACTCCTCCACTTGGCCACTGGTCCACACCTTCATGCGGTCTGTGAAGTCGCTGCTGCGTGGGGCCAGGATGAAGTCATAGATGAGCACTGCCAGGGCACCCCCAATGAATGGCCCCACCCAGAAAATCTAGGAAAGAAGCATGAGAGTTTAGAAGACAGCTGGCCACCCCACCCCACCCCTCTGTCCTGAGTCAGAAGCAGATAGACCAGCCCCCTACTTTCTGATCCCAGTGCAGCTCAGAGTGGTCCCAGACCAGGGTGTGTATTGGGGACATGTCCTTGCCACTGTACACAGCTCTGTAACAGCCCACTCCTGAGGATGGCTACTACTCCCTTCCTCTAACCTTGGAAGGTTTACAGATATGGTCTAGTCTAATAGAAGGGTGACCAGGAACACACAGACCAATGGTAATTAAAGCTTCTCTCATAGCTCTGCTTGCAGACATGGGTCCTCTCCTGATGGGAGAGGCAACGATCCTAAGCCCTCTTCACTCAAAGTCTGGGAAACCAAGATGCAAAACCTTCCTGAGGTTGCTAAATCCAAAGGTGGCAGGGCCAAGATCTGAACCCCGCTGTCCACCACACTGTTGGGATGACAGGGCAGGGCAGTAGCTTTGAGTTGCCAGAGTAGAGATGACACAAATTTTCTCATGATATGAACCCCTCGCTTCATCTCAGTGTTTGGTTTCTTGATTTCCTCTATCCTTTACCTGTCTCCCAGAATCTCTAGGAGAGGAAAATAATGCCTCCAAGGTGGAAGGAACTGGCTTCCACCATGCGCCTGGCTGCCCATGGTGACTTACCCAGTGGTTTGAGAAGTTGTGGGTGAGCACAGCAGGGCCAAATGACCGGGCAGGGTTGATACCACAGCCAGTGTAGTCAATCTGGAAGGAAGGCATGTAAGAAACAGGGATGTAAGGGAAGTGACAGGGAGGACGGGGAGAGAGAAAGCAGATCAGGGGAAAATCAATCCCAGTGGAGAAAGTGGCATGATCAGAGCTTCCTGTGCCCTTTCCCTGTCACCAGAGTGGGTCTGCCACCCCCCATCCCATGGAAGTTCCACTCTGAGTACTGCAGACACCCACACTAACCCTACTCGTTACGTTTTACCTTGGCCTTGACCTTCCCTTGGCCCCAACCTGAGAAGTCCCTTACTTACCGCCAGCAGGTGTCCAAGGGCCACAGACAAGCCAATGGCAAGTGGGGCTGAGCCACCTAAGTCTCGGCGCCTCCGGTCAGTGGTGGCCAGAACGCACAGCACCAGCTGCAGAGTGCCAATGATCTCAACGCCCAGACCCTGGCCAGAGTTCACACCATGAGCCAGCTGCAGAGAAGAGAAGCAAGAAGCCCCAGTGAGTTCAGGTGGCGATCAGAACGAGATTCCCAGAGCCTCAGGCCCAGGCACCAAGAGACAATCTTCAACCACGTCGTAACTTACTACGGAGCTTCTCACTGTGTGACCCTAGAGGGGGCCAGACATACACCGGACAAGTAGTGAACATCTCCTCCCACACCTGTTGGTGCTCTAGCTTCATCCCCAGCCCTGTCTAGACTGCTCAGAGACCCGGGGTGACGCAGGGCCTCTTTGTTGGCTACACGGCATGCTCAGTGTTACCCGTGAGAGGTGAGAGTCAGCCTTGAGAGGTGGTCAGGGATGTCTGTGGGAGAAGAGAAGTGTGGCTGGGAAGAATCAAGTGGAAATACTGCCTCACTCTTTCAAGTCCAAATCTTTCCCTATCTCCATTTCTTTTCCCTTCTGCATCTCCTCTCTCCCTTCTTCTCTCTCCTGGCCTGCCTTCGCTCTTTTTGGTTACATGGGTCACTGCTATCATTTGGCTGCCGCTGTTCCTAAGCCACTTTTGGAAAGATGACTCATAGAAAAAGAAGGGAATCAGAACTGCCAGGAAGTCTCTGGAGCCCTATGGTACCTGCAGCTGCCCTGAGAAGATCCCTCTCAGGGGATCCAGATAGCTACTCCAGGTCTGGAGATGAAGCCAGGTGCACCCCACAGAGGTTCTGAGGCATATTGGTGAGGATACAGAGATGCTTCTCATTGTCTCCCTCCCAGGAGGGACAGCTGAGCCCCACCAACAAGCTGACACTAAAGGCTCACTTCCAATTTCCCCACTGAGCGGTGGTATCCCCAAAGCCACAGGGTAGGGGAAGGGTGTCTTCCCGGTTCAGCCCTGAGGCCATCTCAGAAGAACAATACTCTTCCCGCCTTTGTCTGCAGTGCTGGCTCTCAGGGAGTGACTCACATCCCCTCTACTGCCTCGAAGCCCCAGCTTTGGGCCTTTCCTAGCCAACCCCAAAGCTGTGTCCCCTCCACCCATTCTGAGCCTTCTGAGGCAATGCCCAACTATCATCTGACTACAATAGAAGCAATAGAGGCAGAATCCCAGTGTTTGGGTTCTTACTCTTCTAGTGGGCACCATGAACATGGCTGTCTCTGGGCCTCAGTTTCTCCATCTGCAAAATGGGTTTAAGGTCTCAGCTCCATCTAGACTCTAGAGCCTACAGAAGATTCAAATGTCACAGAGCATTTGGAGAATGTGGCAAAAGCAAGAAATATCAGGTGGTGGAGATGGAAGTGAAGGATAGCTGCAGGCACTGGCAGATACTGCCTGAAGCTGGGACGGCTTGACTGAGCAATGACTAGAAGTCCATAATGGCTATCTCTACGTCTTCCAGGAAAGCTGTGACCCTCATTGACATTTATGGCTTCTTTTCTTCCATCTCCCCTTCTCTCTTAGGCTGGCCTAATTGCTGGCTGCCAGAAATCCTGCGATGAACACTTCCTCATCAATTAATGGAACTATCCCTAAGCCTCCTGCTCAGATCCAATCCCCACCCTGCCCTTCTCACAGAGGTAGCCAGAGACAGTTTATCTCTTCCCCTGGTTCTTAACTAGGGTTGAGTCCCAGGCCCTACTCAAGGTCCCACTTCCTGTATACACAGAGCAGAGCAGGCCCTGATTCCAGGCCCAGAGGTCTGAGTCCTCTGGAAGCGGGAGACAGCCATCTGGCCTGGGAACCCCGGAAGGGACCTGACTCCTAACGGCCAAAGACATAGGCTGGCAGCCTCCCCCTACCAATGCCCACCACCATCCCAGCAGAAGCCGCCTCACTTGCCTTGGCAGTTGATTACGTCTTCTCTCCCACTGCCTAATGGACTTGAGCTACATATATCTCAGAAAACGGTAAGGAGGTTAGAGACCTGTGTCTGTGGAAACTTGCAGTCCAGGAAAGAGCAGGTTGGAAAAGTCAAACCAGAGTGATTGTGCATAGCCCATTACATTTCCAATGACAGCTTAAACAGTGCCCAAGCCCAGTTATTGTCATTTATCACTGGAGAAGATCCATGTATGCACATGTGTGCAGGGTGTTGCCTGGATTTTCACCGACTAGAGTTGAAAGAGCAACACTTGGTTTTGTGAATGCAGGTATGAGTGATCAAACAGGCCAGGCAGTTCTTCTGAAGCATTCAAAGCTGCTGATCACTAGACCCAGGTGGGCTCTTGGCTTCCAGCAGCATCCAGACTCACTAACTCTACAGAGAGTTCTATGGGACTGGGCTTCTTTCTGCCCCCATCTGCCACACCCTCCTGGAATCATCTGAGCAGTTGAGTATCACAGAGAAGAAGAGTCCCCTTGCCACCTAGCTGGGTGTTTTTATCCCTCCTGGTCTGGGAGCCTTACCAGGTCTCTGCAAAACCTCTAAGGGGAGGCTCATTGAAAGCACACGGTTTCCAGAACTCCCAGGCTCTTTGTAATAGCTGACTCCCTTAGAGTGAAAGGCCTATGCTTTCACGGGTTAGCTGGGAGATGACAGGCCAACCAGTGGCCTTTGAAGCTCACATGTGAGAGGACAGAGCAGGTACATATGCTCAAGGAAGAGGTAGCAAGGCCTGGACCCCCACCTCTGGGTTGATGTCACCCCAGGCTCATAGGCTGATGTGCTGGCTACGAGGGAACCAGACTGTTCCCAGCTTGAAATGGGTTGCTGGCATGAGGTGCCTTTGAGACTGCCAGTGTCCAGGCCTAGGATGGACCTCTGCATGCAATGCTACCTGAACCCTCCCTGCCACTTGAAGGCAGGCCACCAGGACAGTTCACAAAGTCCCAGGCATAGGGCCCTGACTTTTGGTAAGGGCCTCCAGTGCCCCACCCTTGAGAAGCAGCAAAGTCCAGAGCCAGGCCTGGCTGAGGCTGAGCCTCTGCTCTCAAGGAATAGCTCAAGAGACATGGCAGTCTGCCCACCGCACTGTCTCCAATACTCAGCACTGGCCCGCCAGGGAGCGGTGGGCCCCACCTCATCACCTCTCATACAGTACTTACGTGTGCTCAGTGTACAGCTCTGTGGGTTTATGTCGGCTGTGTCTACAAGTGGCCATGTGTCTGTGGTGGTTTTCACCCCTTCTTTTTTGTTAGACCTTAAGAGGTTTATTACAGAATAATTAAATGATCTAAGAACTATCAAAATATTAGACCTATAGTCAGTAAAAACAATTTAGACTAAAAATAAGTTATTTTTTAAAATGCACAATTACATGAATCAGATCACACTATTCCCGGTGTGAATGTTTTTAATAATCCTCCCTTAGAAACTGATAGAATGAGCCAGTCAAAAAAGGCTAAGAACACAAACAAGTGAGAATTAAACCACATAGACAGCAATCCTTGACTAAAGGAAAGTAGGGGGAACCTTCACCTTGGGATTAGAGACTAGTCAGTCTTCTTAAGTCCCTGGAGCAATTTTACACAAGGTGATAGGGTCCTGGCCAAGTTCTCCTGAGCAGAGCCCAAGATCCGCAGTAACTCAAGCACCACACTGAGCAGGCTCTGCAGAGCAGGGGCTCCCTGCAGCACAAAGTCCCAGCAGGTTTCTGTGTATTTGCACTGGTGTGTCTGATGGCATTTCTTAGTGCGTCACCATGTCCCTCGTGCTCCATGCCCACAGGGATGGTGCCACTTCTATCTGGAGGAGGGAGTGGAGTGCTGAAGAAGAGAGAGACAGACCCTTTGAGCGAGAGCAGCTGCTCTCAAAGGCCCTTTATTTGCTCCCAGAGCCAGTTTATCTTTCTGACAAGAAACAATACACAAAGCAAAGGCTTCTAGCTTCCTTTCTTCTATTTCCTTACTGCAGGGCAAGGAGAGGAAGAGGCTCCCGTGAGGACCTTCCCCTTCCTGAACCCCCAGATCGAAGCAGTGTTGAGAGCATGTTCTTTACCCTATGTCATGTATGTGTATATGCATGCACATGTTTGTAGAAGGTTTGGAGCATGGTCCTGCCCTGACATTACCCACTGTACAACCTTGACAAGGATCTATAACTTGCTTGGGTCTCATTTTCCCAATAGCAAAATGCAGGCATTGGCTTCGACTCTAGCCCCAAGTAGTCTTCAGTTTCCTCCTTGCCTGAAATCAAGTAGACACCCTCTAGCCAGCATTCAGAAACCTGAGTTCAAGTCTCCATCTCCCATTCTCAGTTTGGCATAAAGCCTGTAACACAAAACCTCTTACCCACCTCCACTGCATCTCCATATATCCAGGCTCGCCCAGAGCAGCTTCTTGTCAAATGGGTCCAGCCTGCATATTTCTAGAGATAGGGGGCTCATCTGTTTAGAGGAAGCTGCTTCCTGAGTTTAAAAAAATCTTTATTCGGAACAGAAACTCCTCTCTGGAGAGTCTCACCTGGAATTTCAAGCCCCTGAAGGGGCTGATCATGCCTACCCGCTGTCTTTGCTCTTTGTGATTTAGTCTCTCGGTCTCAAGGATGCTCCAGAACATTAGCTGTTTGGTAAGTAAAGATAGCCCCCACCCCCTGCTCATTTCACTTAGGCTATTCCCACTCATCCCAAACCTGTGGTCGAGGAGCCCCTCTAGTCTCCAGAAAAAGATCCAGAGAGAAGAGTCCCTGAACACTGAAGAGTCTCAAGAACATTTTCCTGCCCTCATCTGCAGGCGTGAGGCTCAAGTTTCATCTGTCCAGGAGCCCTGAGACTCACAGTTGCTTTCACAGGGAAGTTCCCAGGACAGAGAACTGCTACCAACAAGAACTTAAGGCTCTTCTGCCACCATGAATGGCTTCCGGTGGGGGTGATGGGTAGAGGGATACTGTGACCACCTGGAGACACTTGGCAGGTTATAGTTAACAACACCCTGAGTGGAGCCCTAGAGAGTAGAATTGCATAGAGGCCTCCAGATGGAAGATGAAAGCTGCTGAGGCTAGAAAGGGGAGTACCAGGGCAGAGGGGCTGAGACTGGGGTGGGGTGGGGTGGAAGCAGCTTCCCTCAGATGCCACTTGCATGAGCCCTCTTGGAGTGTTGTCTGTTAAATACTTGTCCCAAGTGGACTCTGGTTTGAGACAGGTAGACCACACTAGCGGTACTGATCCAGCAGATGCTGTGGAGGACCCGGCCTCAAAATTTCTGTGGGAAGGAGTGTCTGCCCTGCCACAAAGCTCCGCCTCTACACACTCTTCCCCCTGCCCTTTCCCTCCTAGCTTCTGCCTGGAAACAATAATTACAGGGCCCAGCTCTGCTGATATACCCGGCCCCCCGCTCTGCCCCTGGCCATGCTGGACTTGATCAGGGCATTGTAAACGTACTTCTCTTCCATAGCTCACTCCTAAGCCCTAGTAGAGGTAGCAAGGGCCTCAACCCTGGTTGGCCTACAGGTAAGAAAGACCCTCTCTCCTCATGGCTGGGGAAGCTAATACCCAAGAAACTGAGAGCAGAATAAGCATCAGGGCAACACACACACACACACACACACACACACACACACACACACACACACAATCTGGAATAGCAGGTGGAAGCATTTCCAACTATTTGAGTCCTGAATCAATAGGACTAAGAGATGACCCTGAAGAGAATAAGTGTACCCTCCGCCTGAGACCCCAGGTGGCTAGACTGGGAGGCTCTGGGAAAATAGCCTCCTCCAGAAACAGAGACAAGACAAGGTCCAGAGCTCCTAACACCTTCAAAATCCAGCCTCCTACCATGACCCCAGCCTGCCCAAATTTGATGACCACCTCTACTCCATGGCCTCCCTTGCCCCTTTGCCTCAGCTCTACCCAGAAACCCTTTCTCAGTCCACATTTGGGTTCTTACAGGACGATCTCCCTGGAGCTCTCCTGGCCCTCCCATCCTTTCAAAAGTTCCCTGGCCCGCCCTGACACCTCTTATCTCACCTGCCTCCTGCCTGGTATCACAGGCAGCTGTGCAGTTTATCTGGCCTCAGGCCCATAAGCTGCCCAGAGTGGGGAGCCTGGCTGACCCAGCCTTGCCCTTAGCACCCAACGGCCCCAGTCATTTCTGCAGGATGAGGGCCAGAACGGGGAAGAATGAAAACAGCCAGGATGCCAGCACTCTAAAGCTCCAGCATCCTCTACTCTCCAAAGCCAGCCACACCCTTTTGTATCCTGTTCACGGGTTCATAGGTGGGAATTAGGGTAAGCAGAGCCTATTGCATGGAGCAACATAGGGTGCAGGTGACTGACCCAGGGCAGGGAGTCTCAGAGCCTGTAGCCAAGGGTATAAATTAGGCTCTACCTCTTTAACCCACAAAGGACCAATGGGCTTACAGGAGGCCCGTGGTCTCTCTAGGGCGTTTCCTGAGCCCTGACTTAGTCAGGAGAAAGTTGTCCCCACCATGTCCCTGGGGGACACCCCTTGACTCACCCAACCACTTCCTGCCACTTTCCCCTCTATTTTCTTTGGAAATCTCCATGCCAACAACTCACCCCACCCACGTTTTGGCGGCAGGGTGGGGATAAGAGCAGAGGAGCTCTGAGAGCCTTCCCCAGGGATGTAGAGGGAAGATGCTGCCACCTGTTCCAATGACTGTTGTTCCTCTAAGACACTGAGACCATTCCCAGCCCCTCCATAACCAGGAGCCAGTGCCCAAAGAGAGCCATTTGGCTGGGGGGACAGACTGTCCTACAGGCCAAAGGTCCATTGTTTGTGTGGATGGTGTAGTAGGAACCTCACCACAATGTTTGGTCCCTCTAAATGATACTGCTGCTGGGGCTCCTCTTAGCCAAGTCCTTTTGGTGTAGGTAACTAGCTCCAGCCAACAATATTAGGTGGTAGTGTGGGAGTAGCAGGAGTTAGCCCAGGACCCAGGCTCCTTTGGAACCTCAGGATGCTCAGCTCTAGGAAGACTCTGTGGTTAACAACAAACAGGGCTTAGGGTGCCTGCCTCCTTCCCCATGCTGTCCTCACACTAGCCTGAAGCTCTTTATCTTTCAGCTGTATCTATCCTGCCTGACACAGATACTCTGACACCTCTGGAAAACTGGGGGGTGGGAGGGAGCATGGAGACCGAAGTGGGGTGTAGCCAGATTCAGCTGCTGCCGAAGCAATCACATTCTGCCTCTGCCTTGGATGATATTAGAAATGCAAAGCCTTTGTCAGAAAGAGCATAGGTCCTGCCTGTCACTTGACTTGGAAGAGACAAGAGCTAGGTGGCAGCATGCATGGCTTCCATCCTCCCCAGCCCCCACATCAATGGGAACTTGAACCTCCTCACAGGAATTCATTAAGGCACCTAGCCCTGCTCCTATTGGAGAGACTGAAGTCTAGAGGGACACGGCCCATCTAACCCTGCTCCTTATGCCTACGACACCCAACTTTTCTCCAGCTAAAGTCTAAACTCCAGCCACAGGGCTAATCTTCAATCTCCAACTGAGCAGAGGTTGACTTAAAAGTGTGATCATGAGGTGTCACTGTGGCACAGAAGTGCTCATCCCTGCAGCAGAGTCACGGCAGCTGCCCTCCGCACCAGACTTTCACCTCCCTCCCAGTCTGCATTTCCAGGACCTGAACTTCAGCTGGGAAATGAAAAACGTCGAATCACGCATAGCCATCCAACTCACAGGAGCCCTGGCCCGCTCCTTTGCTCCTATCCGCATGCATCTGCCCTGCTGGGGTCCAGCCAGCTATGTTTCTCTGGGCCTGATTCTTCCACTCTGCTGTTAGTCTTTGCCTCTGGTGAGGGACTCCAGCCTATTCCATTCTGAGACACCCTATACCCTTACTCAGACACTCTTGCTAAACTGGTCCCCATTAAACCCAAGTGCACTCAGTCATCATGGGCACTTAGCTAAGGAATTGCAAAAAGTCTGTGGCCAGGCAGCCACCACAGAGGCCACTTAGCTGTGTGGAATAACCCAGGAACATTTATGCTGAACAGTTGCCACATACTGTTGCTGGCGTCTGCTTATCATTAAAGCCAGGAACAATGGGTACAAGTGCTTACACACTCTCCAACGCAGCATCAACTTGAAAATAGCTTACACAAGTTCAGGACCCAGGCAGACACGCACACACCTTCACTTCCACCTTTGTACATAACAAGCAAGCATGTCCCATGGTTCAGTAGCCAAGGACTGCTGAGCTAAGCCCTTCTCCTGAACTGATATCTAGAAAACTCTCCCAAAACTCCAGAGAGAGTGTTGTTCCCTCAACTTTGTCTAATTATTGGGGGCAGAGGAATGGAAAGGGGGCTGTCTCCTGACTTTCTGAGGAAGTTGATTTGGGGATCTGGGTAAGGATTAGAAACCGCTTAGAAGCCCAGGCAACTTATCAAAAGAGTCACACTCAGACACTTGCAGAACTGGCTTTAAACATGGTAGGTATCTGGAGAAAGTGTACTTGGGACAGTAGGTAGAGGCTGCCTAGCACATGGGGCTGCAAAGTGGCTGCTCAGGTAGGCCAGAAGAAGGCCAAGAAACTCCCTTGGAGGGGGAGGAACTGCTGGCACACAGCTAGCTGCCCCCTCAGCTCATTCCTGGCAGTAGATACTCTGCAGGGGACTTTGGCACAACCATTATTGTCTAGATCCCCCATGCTCACAGCACCAACCAGCAAATAGACCTTGCAGCACAACTGAGTTCTAGCCCCAGATCTCAGCATGACCCCAGAAACATTCCTCCTTCTCTCTGCTCTTCAGTATCCCCACAGTCCAGGAGGCAAATGGAACCAGTGCCCTCTCTGCCCTCTCCTACAGCCTCCTAAGCCTGAGATACCCCACTCACATCATTGCGGCCAAGTGAATTTTCAGGTAGGGAGGAGGTGATGCCAGAGAGGATGGCAGTGGCGACGATGGATCCCACACACTGGGCGACGATGTACATGACAGCCCGGAGGATGCTGATCTGACAGCTGAGCAGGAGCCCCAGTGTGACCGCTGGGTTGAGGTGAGCACCACTGATGTGACCCACACTTTGGGCCAGAGTCGCGATGCTCAGACCAAAGGCCAGTGACACCTTCACGTTGTCCTGGACCAGCGTCTGGTTTTTCTCCAGTGGGTATTGGAAGCCTAGGGCAGAGCCAATACTGATGAAGACGAAGAGGGTCATGGCCAGGAACTCAGCCACCACAGCCCTCCAGAAGAGCTTCTTCTTGAATTCGCTGGCCATGCTGGCAGGGGCTCGACTTAACCGCTGGATGCCTGGTGCTCAACTCCCTCCAAGAGCTGAGCCACAGCCTGGGCTGGGCCTATTTATAGGGCTGGGTGGGGGGAGCACAAAGGGAGGAAGGCCTCTCCTTGCTCCTGGCCCGCCCCACACCACGCGAGCCTCCTCTTTGCGATGGATGCAGACAGGGCTTTGCTGTCTGCCTGCCAACTTTTTCCTTCCTCCTCTCCCCCTCCTGCCCTCCCTGGCTCCCTCCACCCGCCTCAGCCCTCCGGCCCTGCCCAGCCTGAGGAGGCAGGAGGCAACTGTTGCTCTAATAGGCTTTGGGAAATTCTTCCAAGCTGGCTCTTCTCAGGGGGCCAGAGAAATCCAGGTGTCCCCGCCCAGCCTGCAAAGCTCAAGGGTGCCTGAGGGCAGAGCCTGGCACTCTAGAAGGGGTGGGGAATAGGGGTTGTCTGGACTCCCCAGACGGACATTGCCCTCCCTGGAGGTGGCACCAGAAATTGCCTGCCTGTCCCATCCTACTCTGAGCAGAGTTAGTAATCTGAAATTCTCAGGCCCAGAAATCTGTGGGCCAGTCTGGCCTCCAGTGTCATAGCCTGGGCCAAGCAGATGCGTGTCACTTTTGGGATGTCCCCTTGCCACCCACGCCTCAGTTGATGGGGATAGAGAAGCTTTCAGAGCCATCTATCATTCTGCGAACAAAGGTAGGCCTTAGCCAGGCAAGGTTGTTGGAAAACTCCCCCAAATCCTCAAACTTAAAACAATTTGAGCCAATGAATTGAGAGGGGTTGGGGAAGAGATAATGATGCTTAGGCTTTTTTCCTCTAATAGGCAAAGGAGCTAGCAGGTCGCTAGAGAGATAAAGGAATAACAGCTGGACCTGAAAAGGAGAGAATCAGAGACACGGGTTGGGACTAAGATGCAGAGACGGGGTGGTAGATAGAATAGCAGGAAGCATCATCCGGGGTGGTAGATAGAATAGCAGGAAGCATCATCCGGGGTGGTAGATAGAATAGCAGGAAGCATCATCCGGGGTGGTAGATAGAATAGCAGGAAGCATCATCCCTGCGGGTGGAAAGTGAAAGAAGTTCCCCAACCAGGAGGGGGACAGTGGGAAGAGTTAGGGAGGTGCTCACTCATACAATACTGACTGGGCACTGGATTCAATCTTTAGCATCACAGGAAAAAACAACACTTTAGAAACAGGAAGAACACAAACCTAGCAGAGGAGACATTAGGCTGGACCAGAATCGAGATACAGAGAGAGGAGAGAGGAAGATAAGGGGGGCATGTTCCAACAGCAGGAGGGGAGGAGAGTGCAGACCGAGCACCCACCATGCTCCCTGTGTACCCCCAAAATCTGGAGTAAAGGACCAGAGAACTGGTCACTTGCCTACTGTTTGAGTGTGCTAGACGGTACACAAGGCCCAGCAGGGAGGCTCTCTCTGTGGCCACAAGGCAGGGCTTGTTATAATCAGGCCCCTCTCTTCCCACCTTGGTCCTTATCAGAACCATTGGCTTCTTACCCATTAGTGACTGGAAACCAACACTCACTGAAAGAGAATCTCTTGGAGTCTGACATCTGTCAAGGTAGGGCCAAGCACCTTCTATCCAGGGTCCATCCTACAAAGAATGATACTGTCTCTCAAGGGCCAGCTTGTGTTCAGCTGCAGTCCTGGAACCTGATGTGACCTACAGAAATCCCATGGTATGTTTGAAGGGAGCAGGTGGCTGGTTGGGAATTAATTTACCTCACACACCTAAATACTTAGAAGGCCAAAAGGAGTGGCTCTGAGCAAAAAGGTGGTGTAGCGGCTGCCTGGCAGCTGGATGTAATCAAAGACTTATTAACCCTCTAGAGAGGTGGCCAGTATGATGGAGCACTTCCTGGAACCTCCACCACATATTCTGAGAGGTTCCCTGGTGACACAGCCCCTCAAGGAACTCACTCTTCGGTTCCAGGGGTCTCTAATCAAAAGTCTGTCCGAAAGGCTGTGTAAGGCTCAAATCTGATGCTATCTGGCTCAGGGACCCAGCCAAGAGGATTCTAGGAAAACAGGGAAAGCTAGCCCAACACCAGAGGCTAGTGTGGCCAGGCAGCAGAACAGTGCATCAGAACCAAGTGAGGACTATGAGCCCCTGTGGACCTACGTGTGTCTGTCCCAAGAGGCTATGGCAGTACCTGCAGACCAGGTTTGTGGCTGAAGTATGTGGTATGCTAGTGTGTGCATGTGTATGTGTGTGTGTGTGTGTTTGTGTGTGTGTGCGCGTGTTAACAGTGGTGAGATTCTCTTGGATATTACTCAGCTATTCTTTAGCACAAGTATTTTATTGGCACTAATATGCCAAACACCATTCTGGATACCGCAGGAACAACAGTAGGCCACAAAGACTAGCCCCTCGTCTTCTTGAATCTTCCCCTCTGCCACATAAGCTCATAAACTGTTTAGACCCACTAACAACTGGACCTAAGAACATGGCTTCATTCTTTGGAAAGGATATGACATCAGAATGCAGGCATTGCCTGAAATACCAATGCGAACGTTTTTTGTCACTACTTCCCACAATGCCCAGGGGCCCCTGCAATTCTGAGCTGGTTATTTGCATGGTAAAGTGGAAAAGTCCCTGGCTGTATGTCAGGCAGAAAGGTCCTATACCTCATTCTTTTTCACTGGCCTGTCATAATCCAGGCTGGCTGCCCAGGAGAGGCAGGTTGAAACTTGGCAGTGCCTTGCTGAGGCTGGGGTAGCTATCAGTGATGTGCCAAGGGAAACATTGGGATTAGACTGTCCAACAACTTAATCCTAATCCCAGAGTTTAAGCACCTCCCCCACAAGGAAAGGTCCCTGAGGCACAAGTTACTCTACCCAGTTCACTCTACCAGAACAAAGGGCAAGGACCTTGAGCTACAAGCTTCAGGGTGGGCAGGGGTGTTGGTAAAAGCAGCTCCATCTTCCATGCATAGCTGGGGTAGAAAGGGCAGCAGAGATCTAAGGTAAAAGCACAGAGGAGCAGTGTGCAGTCAGAGCCCCTACAGTGTAGTCATCCCTGGGAACCTAGATCCAAAGCCTGGGGCTGGCTGTACTTCTTCTTTAGAGTGTCCTAATGCCCTAGGGCTGGCCCCTGTGTCTTTCCTGTGAACAGACTCTCAGGCTCAGGCCAGACTAAATAAAGCAGATGCCCTCCATCCTAGTGCCCAAGCTCCAGGCAGGACTTGTCTCTCAGGCCCTAGTGGCAGCCACCGTTTTGTCCTGGCAAGTGTTTTTCCAGATGTGCCTCGCTCCTGAACTGCCCAATGGGGCCCATGCCAGTCACTGTTGGCTGTTTATAGGATGATCAGGGGGCTATCTTATTTTTTCCTTCAGAGTTCCATAGGACTTCAATCTCTATCTCAGAGGATGGTGACCAAAGTCTCAGATGCAGGACAAGGATAGGAATCTGAAGTTGTATGGAAAAGAAACATCCCTGGGCATGGTCTGCTTTTCACTACCTAGAGCTTTGGTGACATGCAGGGCAGAGAAGCTGAAAGGGTGGACTCAAGCTCTTGCTAGCAGAGATTTTCTCAATAAGCCAGGCAGAGAGCGTAATGGCTTCATTCCCTCCAGAAGGCCCACCAGGAATAGAGTGTGGGGTAGGAGGAGGCCTGGCACACACATAACTATCTGGTCAGCGTAAGCTCACCACCAGCTTGCATGAGTTTTCCAGACTTGCTCTGGCTTTCCTGGATTGGAAGCAAGAACAGTGAAGTGGGAGGGAAAGAGGATTTTCCCTGATGGGCCTGATGAAAGTGGACTCCTTTCCCCTCCTGGCCTACCCACTGGGGCTCCCAGCTTTGTCTGAAAATTTCCTCAACGGGGCACCTGAATATACCCCTCTGTTGGCTTTGATCCAGAACTTGTCAGCCATGCCTCTCTGGCTTGTCCCAGAGAGACTGGTCCTCATAGGAGTTTATAGCCAGAACTGGCCATCTGGAGCCGTCCTCCTTGTGAGACAAGGTCAGCCCCTTCAACAATGGAGAAGACAAGGTCAGCTCAAAAGTATGGCATGGGATTACTCAGGGCCTCTGAAGCTCAGCTCCTCTACCCCAGTGCTCCGGCTCCTCACAGCCCAGTATGGCCTCATGACAGCCTTTCCCTTCCCAACTCCTATGCCCTAGCTCACCACACCTGCTGTGGCCATTCAGTGGGCATCCCTCCTCCTTCCTAGATACCCCTGCAGACCTTCCATTGTGATGGCACCTTGGACCATCCCACATTGAGTCTAGAAAAGGCTGCATCTCTAAGGTTGCTGAGCAGAGAGCTGGGCATGATGGGAATTGCGCCCCCTATCCCTGCTCACAAGGGAAGGACACCTGCCTCCCCCAGAATCTGAAGGGAGGAACCTCCTTGTCTAATAAGCAGTGCCTGGGCATTTAGACATCACGCGATCACTCTTAAATCAAAAACGGATTTAGGAGGCCCCCAGTGATTCAGCAGGGATGGAACAATTTAATAATTTTCTAGGCTTCTGTTTCCTATTCACCCTGCTCCTCCCTATCCTCACCCTCATCCCTACTTGCCTTGAGCCACAAGCCAAGCTTCTTGTCTTTGGGGTGAGGGGCAATGCCACACCCATTTCTGGACAGTGGAGTTCTATTTTAATGGTTTACCAGCAATTCTCTGTAGCGGAAGAGTCACTGGGACAGGATGGAAAAAGGTTGCCATTGGCCTGGTGGAGTCTACACGGCTTTGATCCTTATATCATTCCCAGGATTGAAGACAGAGATTCAGAAATCAGGCTGAAGTCCAAGGAGGGTGCCTGAGGAGGCAGAGTTGACCCTGCCTCTATCCAACCCACTCAGGGATGACAAAGACCTCCATGAAGGCATATAGTCACAATTTCTCAAACCCTATTCGGCAAAGGGAATCCCTGATGGCCCAGAAGGGCAGAATCCTCCCATGTGCAGAGGGAACTGCTGGTGGTTTCTGAATTCGGCAGCCACTGCACTCTTGGGGAAGGCAGGGCAGAACAGGGGCTCTGCTGCTGTGTGGGATCCTGAGAGGAAGTGTCATGTGTGTAAGTGTTTTGGGAGGGCTTCCTCACTCTGGGGTTCCTTCTCTGCTCTGGGCCCAGCCCTGCGGTAGTAGCTTCCTGCTCCCTGCTGCCCTGGCCTTTTTTAGATATCTCCAGTCTTTGCCTCATAAGACTTCAAGAGAAGAGATCTAGAAACCATTTGCTCTCAAGTTCTTGGAGAAACTGGGGCTCATAAAGGAAAGGAAACATGGTTCAAAGCTTGGAGAGGGGGCATTAGAGTGGATTCATAACAGTCTGGTGTTCTTCTGATCCACTAACCAGACCGTTCCCCTTCTTCTCTTCCTGACAGAAGGCTACTTCATCAGACAGCTGCATGGGATTTAAAAAGAACTTTTCTTGAAAGACATCACAATATCTGGGCAGAAGAAAGGCCTGGAACCTACAGAGCAGCCTTCAACTGCCCCTCCAACCCAGCAGCTCCCTCACTGCCATCCTGTCTGCTCAGCTTCCAAGGGTTTCATAAATCCACACCCAAGCTGTCTCCTACTCTTCACATTCCCCACGGATTATGCACAAGTGTTCAGACCCAGGCTACAAAGTTGGGACTCCAGACCCTGGCAGTGTCTCCTTCGAAGGCCCACCCTTTCTTTAATATTTCTGGGCTGGGTCTTCTCTGGTCTGGCATCGGGGTCTTGTCCTGCACCTTTCAGCCAAATCCAATTTTCTGAGATTTTCTCTGGTGATGCTGCAGGAGACTCAGAGTCTTCCAAGGCCAAGATCTGTCTGGCACTTTTGGTGGTTTCAGGTTACCAGCATGCAAAGCCAGTGGGTCCCAAACACCATCCGCAAGAAAGCCTTCCATTCTTGGCTGTATCCCCAGTGACACTGCTTGCCCACAGGCACCAGAACCTTCGGGGACATAGCACTTCGGAAGAATTCAGAGCCCACAAAAGTATAGTGTAGCTTGATCCACCACCAATAGTCAGGAGTGCCCTCAACAACCACATAACACCTGTCCTATGTTGCTAAACTCTGGTTAACCTCTCTAACAAGCTCCCATGAGTTAGTTTCCCTGACCTTCTCCACCCCAGTACCCCTTGACAGCCCATCCAAGCTCTAACATACCACATGTCACATTATAGACCATTTGTCCCTTCTGCCTCTCCATAACTATGCATGGGCTGCATGCATGCATATACAAATGCACATACTCATGTGCACACACACACACACACACACACACACACACACATGACACTTGTTTGCATAATTGAGTATACTTGAGTGCAAGCAGGCATAATTTATACCTACTTACCCATACATGCAAATATCACATGTAAGTACTATGCATATGAATTGTGCACATAGGGACACTTACATGGACTCATGAGTCCCACAAAGAATAAAGATAGCCTCTCATACATCAGACCTTCAACCATGCACTGTGGCCCTGCTATCAGTAGCCCTGGTCCCTGTATTTCTGTCTAATACCCATTCCAAGTGCTCACAGTTATTGCCACTTGTGTGGCTCATAATCCAGGGACCTGACTTTCCTCATCCACTCCATGGAGCTAGATTTAAGATGTAGAGGGCAAACCACAAGAAGAGGATACAGCAGCAGGACTTCCTGGAGCTACTTTTCTTTTAGGGATACTGTTTGCTACAGGTGTGCTAGTCTCTCTTCATCTCCTGGCAGTACTCTGTACCCTGAACATCCTCTGCCCATGACCAAGAGGGGAACAGGTTCTGCAGACAGGATATCTTGGGAACATTCTCAAAGCTGAATGGAGGCAGACATCTCTAGCCCATCAACCAGCCAATACGAAAGTGTGTGTTAGTCTCCCTTGAAGTAAAGACAGGGCAGGGCACCTATGAGAACATTCTTGTTCATGCTTTATCTCCTCAGGACCATGGAACTGTGAGCCAGGCTAGTGGGCTGAGTTCTGAGGGTGGAGGTAGAGTGAGTAGGGCTGGTTCCTGCCCCATTGCCTTGGAGACCCCTCCCTCTGTGTCCATCTGAGCATGCTATTCATGTGAAGCCAACATTCCTGGAGCCCACCGGGCCAGCAAGAGCATCTCACCCAGGCAAACACTGTCTCATCTAATAAGAAAATGATGAGAAGGAGCCCTGCTATAAACCCCATCTGGGTCCAGCCCTCAGACCCACACACATTCTTCCTGCTTTGGGGTATTGCTACTGTGGTCCTTGATCCTACCAAGTCACTTTAAAGGGACTCCCTGTCATCTTATCACTCCAGAATTCTCCAGGAGTTCTGTGCTGAGCTCCTCCCCTGACTCTCAGGACCTTAGAGCATAAAGGCAGCTGAGGCTTTGATCACTACAACCCCATGGCACATAGGTAAACTGAGGCTACAGGCTCAAATGATTCCCCACATGTCATATAGAGCAGGCCACCACCTCCCTCTGCCAGGCAGAGTGGCTCTAGCAGGGAACTGGGCACACCAAAATGGGCCTGCCACTTCATGAGCCAGGAATGGCTCATCTCCTCCTTTCTGATCACTCTCATGGCTTAGGATGGGTGGTCACAAGTGGAGACCTGAACCCTGGTCTGCAAGCTGTACGAAGCCCACACTCATGAGAAAGATGGAAGAGCCCAGGGCACAGTTAGATGCCACTGGGAATTGGCTGGTTGGTGAGGCAGAAGTCTTAGAACCCTTCCTGGAGGTGGCAGGGTTTGAATCCACACACATTTTAGAACTGAAGGGCTATTGGTACATTATCAGATGAGAACACCCTTGGTGAGTCTTATCCCCTGACTGACATATTTTCCCTTCCCAGGCAGCATACCCCATGGCAGGGCTCTGAGTGGCTCCTTTTTTCCTGTCCTAGTTCCTCAGCTACCTATTCCAGAGCTGCATTTCAAGGCCATAGTCCAAGTGTGTTCTTCACCCCCACACAGTAAGTAACAGCTCTTTAGAGCAGAATGGTGACTTGAAGGTCTATCTCCTCAAGCTGCAGCTTCTTGGAGGGCCTCTCCAGGTCTCTAGAGCTGCTTGCTCTATCCTAATAGCAGGACAGCTCATGAGCCTGGCACGATCACCATGTCTCTTCCTGTTACTGAGGAAAACCCATCATCACAGAGGGCAACCAGTCCTTCCTGATCTGGGGGCATCCTGCCTCATCCTTTAGAAACCAAGGTGTAGAACACACAGTGTATGTACAAAGCTCCCACACTTCTCGGAACCTGACCATCCCAGAGCAACGTCTAAGGGTCAGTCAAAGTCAGGCTGGTTTTGTAGACAGGAGGGCTACCAAGAAGTCTGAGGGTGCCTGGAAGTTGCAGAGGTCAGAGAGGAACCATAACAAGCATTGCTGTATGGAACTTTCACATCTGTTCTAGAAACATCCAGAACAGAGTCACCAGCACTTCTCAGCTTCTCCCAGGAACATGAGTTCTCTAAGCACCTTCTTAAAATGCAACCTCTGGTTCCTAAGTCGGATTGGGACTTACAGTTCCATGTTCTAACATGCACCCAGGGAATGCCAGCTAGTCCCAGAGCTACACCATTAGCGACAAGAGACTGAGTTGTTTTGACACCCAGACACATCCAGCTTTTTACCCAGTGATTGAATACAACTTACTGTTACTTCCACCTGAACAGCTAGCCATTGAAGGAATGGAAAGAGTGATCTGATAGTTCTTACTTTGAGATAACCGGTGCCTCGGTCTGTTATCAGTAGAAAGTATTGTCCCTGATTCTGGCTGCCAGGAAATTGACCAAACGTATGTGATAGTCAGAGACTTGAGGAGACGGAGTGCCCGCTGGGTGTTCTGTGGGAGGGACTGGGGCTCAATAAGGTAATATGCTAAATCCCTTGTGCAAAAAGACGGTTCAGAAATGACAGCATAGTGCTCCTGGTGCCCACCCTGTGCCCAAACTGGCAATCGTGCCCAGGGGGATATCTACACACTGCAACTTGGCTTGGACTCCAGCCAGCCGAGCACTCCTGCCAATAGACAGGACAGAAAGTAGGTCTCTGATGCTCCATCATGCAGCTCTGCAGGGAATGGGTGAGACAAAGGCCTGAGGACAGGAAGTGATAATGTGGGTCTTCGGCAGTGGGAGAACCCCACCTCTTCTCTGCGATCTGGAAAGGTTTCCAGGAGGAGGGAACATGGCCAATAAATTTGTTTATATCAAGGAAGGGAGGTGGTGGTGTGGAGAGAGGAAAGTCCAACAGAAGAAGGGAAAAGGCTGACCTAGCCGAGCCAGGCACATACGAGGTTCCCATGAAGCCTCTTTGCTTTGGCTGGGTTTGACTTTAAAAGAGGGACTCGCTGCCCTGCTATGTGAGTCTGTGTTCTTCCCATTACTTGTACTCCAAGCAGTGGTGATCTCTGCAACCCCTTCCTCTGCTATGTACAGATAACGAGACCTGAGCCAGTCTGGAGCACACTGATGATGGAGATGCTGGAAAGTGGGAAGGCTAGAGGCTCTGCTGGAGGAAGCCTACTCCTCCCACCTGGCCAGTCAGGGGTGGGAGCAGAGCTGAGTGAGGAGTCAGCTCTCAGAAGGTGAGTATAAGCACGGGGAGTTAGGACTGAGAGAGGAAAGACCTAAGCAGGCCCCACGCTGACATAGGGAACTTCTGCTTAGCCCCCTTTTACATTCTTACCAGGTATACTCAAGTGACCTGAGAGGGTAAGGGCTCAACTGTCCTTGGCACATGCCCACTCCTTCCCAGACTCCCATCTGAAAGCAGCTTTCTAAACCCTGATGATTTTCCAGAAAAAAAAAAAACACGAGATTTTTGGAGGTGCAACCCCAAGCTGTTCGTGCTGTGGCCGGGAAGAGAGGAAGTGCTTGGCATTTTCTGCAATGGTTTGGAGTGATAGGAAGCAAGCTCAATGATACCTAGGCTCACCTTAGCTGGCTGGCATCATCCAGGGTCTGCGGGCTGCTGACCTGTCACTCTCTAGGCTGCTCACTCTTGGGGAGAGGGCTGAATTGAAGGAAAGACCAGGCTCCCACACAATAGGGCCTGGGTGTGGAATCAGGACACCCAGATACACGAGCTCCCAGAATCTCAGGAAACCAAGGGAGATAAGAGGGGAGGGGCTGCAGGAAACTCCACCCACCCTAAGCCAGGGAGATGTTCTGGAGCACCCACTGCTCCTCCACAGAGCATCAGAGCAAGAAAGGAGGATGAACATCACAAGACCTAGTTTCCATGTCTGTCCCCAGGATCTCCAAGGCTGCACCCAGAGCTTATCATGGTGGCCTCTGGTCTCATTCCCAGAAGCGATCACTGCTGGGAACAGAGGCCAGCTTCAGGGCCCATCATCTGGCCCAATTTTATTTTCTAAACCAGAGACCAAGGCCTGGTATGGGGAGGACCAAACAAAATACCACAGATCTCCATGCGGCCCAGGAGCCACAAGAGGGCAGGTCAGAGGTGCTAAAGGGAAAAGGATCTGCCATTTGGGAGGGCACTTTGGGAATAATGGGGTCAGACTCTTCTCCAGGCTTCAGCCAGCATGCGTGAGGTCCAGCCAGCCTCATTCTACGGAATCATCCCCTATAGTCACATTTGCATCTCAGGCCCTCTCTCTAGCTCTCGGGAGCATGGCCCAGCCATTGCTGAACACTTCTAGTTGCCAGCTCTATTCTAAGCACTCTCTGCAGTATCTATACACCAGAAGGGTGATATATACTCCTATTATTGCCATTGCAAGAGTAGAGAAACTGAGGCACAGAGTTGTTTCACTTGTTTCCTTATTTGTTTGTTTGTATTGTGAGATGGTCTCACGCAGTGTGTGTTCATCTTGTATTTGCTTTGTGGCCAAGGACAACCTTGAATTTTTGATTCTCCTGCCTCCATCTCCCAAATGTTGGGATGACAGGTTTATGTAGTAGTGGGAGTTGAATTTAAGACTTTAATATCAATTGAGCTACAGCCCCAAACCATTGTTTTCTAATTTAATTCTGATAACATAAACGGGAAAGGGAGACTAAGACTTAAACCAAGCAAATTCCAAGTTTTAAATCCAAAACACTCCAGTATCCCATCTCCCCACTTTACCTTATAGCACACACCCCACGACTGGCACAAGGATCCCTTAAGCCCAGGGTGACAACAGCAGGGGAAGACAGACGTGGGCCTCTGACCCAGGGTTCTAGGAGAGCCTGACACCAGACAAGGATATCAGAGTTCCATCCTGGGGCTGCAAGTTTGATATCTGATGGAATTTCCTGGTTCTCGGGGGTGTGCATCTTCCACAATGGCCTCTGAAACCCCAAACAGCCAGATGTGGGGAGAAGGGTTCCCACACCTTCAGAACATAGATAGGGACACCAAGTGACCTTCATGGGAGGAGCTTTCCCAAGGCTATCAAGGGACTGAGAACCATCCTGCCTGGCTGTTCATATTCTCAATACTAGCTATTCTCAATACTAGCCTTCAGGAGCCAAGCAATTCTTGCCGTCCGGCCCAAGGTTGACAACAGCAAGGGAAACAATGGGCAGTGGGTCCAGTCACAGACAGAATCTGAACAAAGGCTTGGCAGATCCCTCAGCTGAGGCCCCTCCTTCGTGGTTTGCCAAGGCAAGCAAGTAGAAGAAACCTTCGTCTAAGGCTGGGATGTTTTACACTGCTCCTGGGAGACCTGTGGCTGCCCAAGCAGCCAACAGAGGGGGCAACTGCTCCAAGCCAAGCTCTGCTTGCCGAGTACGAATGACAGCAAGACTTGAATCCAGAACATGGCCCCATGCACCTGGTTCCTAGGCTGCCCCATTCTCCCCAACCTAGTCCTTTAGCCTTAGTCTCTTCTCTACAGTCTACTGTCCATATTGTTGGCATCTCAGTCTTCTGAAGACAGCTTGGAACCACCCCTAAAGCCTTCTGTGGGTCCCCAGTACTCATAGGAAGAAGAAACTCCTCAACCCATTTAAAGTCCTTTTTGATTCCTGACACCATTAGCTCCCATCATCCCTAGATTCCCCAGTTCCTTCCACCTGATAGCTGTGTCCCTGCTTCTCTCAACCCTAACCCCACCACAGTGTGTGCGGTGCACTCTCTGTCTGCTCCACCCTGTCATCCAAGAAGGAATTGGGCTTGGGAATGTGTAGGGCACAGGTCAGGAGATCAATAGTGAACAACCGTTCCTCAGCGCAAGGTTCCCGTGAGCAGCAGTGACTGTTTACAAACGGTCCTCATGTAATTATTAATCATGCCTCAGTGCTTCCTGCGCTGGGGCAGGAAGGGGCAGGGTAGGGCAAGGCTCAGGGATGATGTTGACACCAAGTGTCTCAAACACCTTAAAAGTGAACAGGCCACAGGGAGGTGCCATGCACTGTGCTTATCACCAAGAGCTCTGAGGCTTCCTGGAGAAGTTAGAATTTGTCAGACTTCATAGACTTAGGGGGAAAAAAAAAAGATAAACACTCAGGATCACTCTTATCAGAGGTCACAGGAAAGGCGGTGAGTTTAATCTCAGAACAATGTGAACCAACGGTTTAGATGCCCAGCCCGTGTTCAGTGACAGGCTGTTGGTGGAGACACACTTTGGGGAGTGACAGGGTAGGGCTTCTCGAGCTATAACCTTCAGCTGTATTTGTACCTGAGGGAAGAGGGAAGGAAGAGCTCTGGGCCTAGGGAGAAGAAAAAAAGTGTAATACCTACCATGTGGGCTGCACGTGTGTATTTGTGTGTGGTTGAGTCTGTGTTAAAAGAGAGCCTGTTGATCATGACCCTTTGTCAAGGATCTGGAGTGGTGGCAAAGAGGTTGAGAGCATCATGAAAGTATCATGAAAGTATCTCGGGAACTTTCCAAGGAAGGCTTTGGAGCCAACCCATGTAATTGGTAGGAGGTGACAGCTGGACCTGAGAGCCGGAAGGCAGGACCCAACCATACTAAAGAACACCATGGAAGGCTGCAGTAGTGTCAGATTCATGGGGAAGTGAACATTGCTGCTCTGATTTTAGGTGGGTGGAGCTCATGTCAGGCAGGAAGAACACAGGAAGACACAGGCTCGAGTATCACCTGGTGGTCTGGCTTCCAAGAGCCTGCCACAAAAGTGCCTCAGTTTCCCTAGCTGCAGAGACAGACAAGGTCTTTAGAGACTATGTTGGAGAAGAATGGTGCATAATAGGTATGTGTGGGACTGAGCACAAGAGAGAGAGCATGGTGAGGCCACCTGCAGGCTATGGCCACCACTCAGCCCTTAGCCTGTCTGGCGGGGTCCTGAGCCCTCTCTACAACTGCTAGATCTACTAGAAGCTCAGGTCCTGCTTAACACAAAAGCCCTGGCCATATTATGCCTGGCTATGCCATTTACCCAACAACCCCCCATCCTGCACTGTGCATGAGGCAATCTTCATTATCACACATGCTTGGCATTTTTGCCTGATAATCACACCTCTCACAGCCCCTTGAGGATTAGGGCATGATTAGGGAGGAGGGAGGACTCTAGTGGGTGGAGCCAAATACCTGCCAAGAGATTTGGCAGCCTAATTTGATTGCCTCCTATAACTTTGAGGATCTTTTGAGGGTTTGGTGGCCATGTTAGGACCCTGCACAGGGCCTGTGGTAACACAGGACACTACCACCTTACCCATACGTGTGCTCCTTACCTGTGCCGCCTTCCCACCAGTAGCTCGATTCTCCCCTCACCTGAAGGGATAGAGATCTGATAGAACTCTGAGCAAATCCCCACTCTGGCCTATATGGGGCCATCACCTGCTCTTGGCTCCCGACAATGGTCCTCTGAGAACATGCTCTATCCTTCCAGGATGAGGCAGACATTTCGACTGCCATGTCTGTCTACTCACACTGTCCTTCAGTCTGAAATGATCGTTCACGCAATTATTCACTTGTGCTTTAAGGCCCAGGGTAGAAGTTTAGAGAAGTTTCTTCTTTGTCCATTGGAGAGATTGGCAAGCAGCATCTATTGAGCTCTCATCATGTGCTGGGACCTGTTCTAAGTGCTTCTGTGTATGATCTCACTTTATCTTAGAATGCTGTGAGGCTGCAGCTTCACCCACAAGACAAGAGCTCAGCAAGAGCTTAGGGCCACATATGGGTCAGGTGGACACTGGGGCAGATTCTTCTTCTCAAACCTACAAATTGTGCGTCCTGTGTGTCCCTCTATACTTCACGAAAACCACAATGCTTTAGAGCATTTCAGACTAAAACTACCCCACCACTTTAAAATGCAGATTCTGGTTGGGCGGGGCTGGGATGGAGCCTGGATGAAAAACTGCAAGCAAGCTGCTGCTCTGAGGGCCACTCTGAGTAGTAAGGTTAGCATCCAGAACCAGGAAACGTCCTCTGCTGTCTGATTAGCAGAGCTGAGTGCATATGGCAACTAGATCTGTTCACTCTCAGCAGACGGGGGACCCTGCTGTCCCTTAGTCAGAGATGGTGCCATCCCTGTGACACAGAAACACTGAGGGTAATCAGATAAAGTCTGAATGCATCCTTACCTTAGGACATCTCTACACCCTGGCCTAGTTCTGACTGCCAGGAATCCTGCTGTCTCAGAAACTTCTTCGTGTGGCACCCTATGGGAATAGAGCCAATGTCCTCCCAAGCTGGCCATCCCTACCCTCTGGCCATAGGGCAATTTGGGTCCTATGGTTGGCAAGGGTGTCTTGTATAGAGGCATCAGGTGTGAGGACAGAAAGGGCTGTGCCTGTGCTTCTAAAGCCAAGTAAGACAGTCCCCAGGACAATTTCTTGAAAGTTTACAGTGGACTTCAGAATATATCTCCAAGTAGATGAACAGAAAGACAACTACAAATCCTTAACATACATGTATGTGGGCATTTACAATTTTAATACAGGTAGGAGAAAGGCTGTGAGTCACAGAAGCCTATCCACTTACTTCATCCCTAGAAAAACAATGCACCCAGGCAGGCAGTGATGGCACACACCTTTAATCCTAGCACTCAGGAGGCAGAGGCAGGAGGATCTCTTTGAATCTGAGGCCAGCCTGATCTACAGAGTAAGTTCTAGGATAGCCAGGGCTAAACAGAGAAACTCTGTCTTGAAAAACAAAACAGAAAAAAAAAAATGTGTCCACATGGACAAGGCCCACTCATAATGGAAGGAATGGCAGTTGAGTCACCTGAGGAGAGTTATGGCAAAAGCCAAGGCACTAAGCACACAGCCAGAACTGGTACACGTAAGGGCATGTGTGGTTTCATATGGCTCTCAAACGGATTCCATGGAGAAAAGACTTGGTGTTCAACACAATGAATGAGGGAGAAGTTGTCCCCTCTGAAGAGCTGGCCTGCCCTAAATGGTGGGGGAGGACTCCCCAGCATAAGACATCTTGGAAATGAAGGGACCAGAACTATCTGTGTGCCCAGTGGTGGCAAAGAGCAGCTTCCAGAATGGCTGCAATATACAGGTAAGAATTGTTTCGCTCCTGCCCTCTGGAGCACGGCACAGGTACCTGTTTGCTACCACACCACACAACACTGATGGAGAATGTCACCCAGGGCCCTGCCAGGTGCGTGGTCAGACGGCAGCAAAAATCACAACAATGTGCAAGTATGTGGTGGTCAGATGTGAGTGCCACCACAATGTGCATTATGGAGAGAGATGGACCTGGAGACTGGAGGGTGGAAAGGAGTAGCCTGTTGTGAGTGACCAGCCCTGCCACCCAGAGCCATGGTGAGGTCCAGGGCCATGTATGCATCTGTGCTATGCAGCTGCAGAGGTCAGTGTTGATGCTCATGGTTCATATTACCACTAGAGAACATGGGAACATCTCTGGTAGGGGCAGCTACTGGGGACCATGTGGACGTCCGGAGGCTGTGCAGAACTGGCTTCACTCCTCACTGATTGTGACACTCTGGAGAGCTGGCCTCATCTCTCACCGACAGTGAAAGGACCCTGCACCTCAGTGAGAGGGCCCTGCACCTCACTCAGACAGCACAATGGAGCTGGCCCTGGAGGCAGGCATGTGGGAGAAGTGATCTCCCTACCTTTTGCTACCTCCAGCAGTTGGGAAAATTGAGCACAGGGGAGCTAGCCCAGCCCCTCATGAGCTGCAGCACTCAGGAAAGTAGACCCTGTACCTCAACTGGACAATATAGCAGAGCTGACCAGGGGTGTGGGTGAGCTAGCCCCAAGAGTGTGAGCTTTGAAAGAGGGATAGTTGGCCTGCCACTGGTCAGCTATGAGGTGGCATGGGTGCAGGGGTAATGCCTTTACTCCCTCATCCCCCTCTACCTGCGGCAGTAGGAAGAACTGGCCCCTGGGAGGGTCATGAGATCAAGAGAGTTGTTCCTACCCCTTTCAGGCTGCAGCACTTGGGAGAGTGGGCCCTGAACCTTGACTGGACAGCACAGTGGAGCTGGCTCTGGAGGTATAGGTGCATGTGACCAAGCCCCAAGGGCATGAGAGCTGACTTTGCTTCCTGCTGATGGTGGCACTGGGTAGCCTAGCCAGAGCCATGCTGGAGAGATTACCCTGGTGGTGCAGATAAGAGAAAGCTGGTATACTGACCAACTCAGCTACCACCCAGGCCCAAATCCAGGGCTCTGAGTTGGCCCACCCAAAATCTACATTATCTTTGAGCAATTGGGACAAGTAAAGAGCCAGTCCTGCTGTTCCAAAGCTGCAGGATCTCCATGACACAGGGCAACAACGGGATAACTGGAAAGAGTCCCAACGAGGGACTCATCTGTCACAGAAGCCAGGGATCTCGGACCAGACTAATGACTCATTGCAATTAACATTTACCAATAAAGATGTGTGGACAAAAGGGTCCATACTATGGGACACACTGTGACACACTACAGCTTCCACAATGACATGTTTTCTATGCTTTGTTTTTTTTTGGGGGGGGTTGTTTTGTGTTTGTGTTTTTTATTTTGCTGGGGAGGTTGCAAGGGCAAAGGATGGCTATGAGATGGAGATGTGCAGGACTGAACTGCATGATGGGAAACTCACAAAGAATCAATAAAAATAAAAAAATCAGCACCCTGTTCGAATGAACATCCCAGGGAAAGGGAGGTCTTTCCTCATGAGAGTTTGGAGTTAAGTGGTCATTACACTGGTTCCACACACTCTTCTTAATGTCAGAAGTCAACAGTCATGGCCTGTGTGTCCCTCTCTAGACCAAGAAGCACGCTGAACAGAGAGTAGGAAAAGACTAGCTGGCTTGTTCAGGAATTTGTCTCCATGAAGAGCAACAAAGACAGAAAACTATGAACCCTTAGCACATATGAATGCGAGAATTGATGATTTTAATACAGTTCGGGAGCGGGCTGTGAGCCACAGACGCCTACCACTGCACCCCTAGAGTACACTGCCCACTTGTGATGAGGTGTTTCAGTCCTACGGCCCCAGAGAGTGTTACTGAAAAGGATTCAAGGCCTGGGAGTGGCTGTACCCAGCTCTGCCCACCTTTCATTCCACAGCAGAGTGCTTGTGTATCTGCATCTGGGCTCCAAGAAGAGCAAGCTCTGTGCTTTGTTGGGTCAACCTTCTGCAGTAATGCTGGGAATTGTTTGTTTTCTCTAGCCCTGCCAAAGAGCCCCTGGCAAGGAGACTAAGTGGGTTTCATTGAAAAGATACTTTTCCTCCTCCGGCCGATAAACAAGGCCATTGCAGGGAAACCAACTTCCTTAGCAAGGCACTCTGCAGCTGCCCATCTCTGGCCAAGGAAAACAAATGCATAAACATTTCAAGGAGATATAGGAAGCATTTCTACTGGGAACCTGCTGTGAATGGCCACTAAAGTTTACACAGCAAGCCCCATGGGAGCCTGGTGCAAGACACAGCCCTTCCCGCCCTCTGCTTCTCCTATGGCATGACTGACTCTTCCCTGCCTCTCCAAAGATCTGCAATTGGGACACAGCGTGTGCCCTAACCCCAGACACAAGACACAAGACAAGCTCTGTAGTTGTCCCCACCAAATCCCTAACACCTTAAAGGAGGGGGTTTCCTTTTACAGCAAGGGGACTTCTGACTGCAGAGGACACAGCCTAGAGCAGCTAGGCTCCTAAACCCCATAGATACATGGAGGACAAATATAGGCTGCTGGGCTAGGGGTAGAGGTACCTGCAAGCTTTACCATTAATTTGGTCCTAGTTTTTACCTGAGTAGCCATATGACAGGGAATCTGAGATCTGGAGCTTTACACCGAGGTACCTCTTGTGAACTGCTGCAAGCAGCCCTGGACTCTGGCTCTGAACCAGCCAGTACCTCCAGGAGTTCTTCCCTAGTTACCCATTGCTGCTTTATCACACCCCGTGATGAAAGCCAGAGGATATTCGCCATGTGGAAGTGAAACTCAGAACATACTATTTTCCCGTTCAACCTCTCTCCTTATTCTGCAATGTGAGGACTTTCAAAGCTCCACCCACTCGTGATGACAGTCAGTTCTCCCCACAGCCACAGGGAAGTTGACACTTGATCCCTCTGCTTGTCCCCATCGTTTTTTTGTTTGTTTGTTTGTTTGTTTTTTTGGGTTTTTTTGTTTTGTTTTGTTTTGTTTTTTTTGCTGCTGCTCACCTGGGTAAGAAGTCATTCCCTGGGTACCTTTCTACCCCTTCTCATCCCAGCCTCATGTGGCCTCACAAGAGACCCAGGTCTTCCCTGAATTGGGCTTTCCAGACCTTTGGCTGCTCTTGGTAGCTTGAATCTTAGACTAGGCTGCTCTTGTAGAAAACTGAGAGACCTGGCGACCCAGACAAGGGCATCTCTGAGACAAAGGGTTGGTCTTAGCCTCACATCTTGGCTAGGAGATACTTTGCACACCTGGATCCTGGGCCTCTACCTCCCTGTCCAATCATAGCCAGGATGAGAGCAGACCTGTGTTCCACTCACACCAATGAACCAGTCTTTGCCCTGGTCATAGGCTTGACTTTTGCTTTATGGAAGCTGCAGTAACAAGACTCCAGAGTCCCCAAGACCAATGACACCAGAGGCCTTGGAGAGAGGGCTATCCAGGAAGGATGCAAACAAAGGCAGCAGAGTCTCTGGTGGCCACCTTCTTGTCTTTGGCAGTCACAGCTGGGCCAGGAGGGAACCTCAGCAGTGCACAGGATTCTACCACGGCCCTTCATGTAATAAACTGGAAGACTCCATATGCCTCTGTGGCCATGAAAACTCAGGCAGGATGACTCCTCCTCAAGGAGACTTGACCCTAAGACCTGGGGTCCAGGGGTCATCCCAGTGATGAGTGCTGAAGCCATAGAACTCCATGTATCCAAGGGTCACAGGATGGGGTCTGAGCCATTCCAGTTCACGGATGCCCCCTTCCACCTATGAAGAGAGTGACAGGATCGTGTTAGAGCTGCAGGGATCCAGGAACTCCACCCTGCCCACTCGCTCTCCATGCTCTCATCCAACCTAAATACCTATATATGGCATGCAGAAAAGACTCCAAGGACCCTGGTAACAACAGGGAAGACACAGATGACAGGGACTTGTCCTTTTGTGCCATAGCTGACTGTGACTGGCTGACACTACAGCTCTCTAATGATTTGACTCATCCAAGTACATCCAGACCCAACTCTTGTCCAGCAGTGCCTGGCAGTGGCCCTCCAGGGACACCTGTGTAGGACCAGGGAAACAGATACTGGGATGTCTATGGTGCAGGAGAGGAGCAAGAAAGGTGAGGGAAAAGATGCAGAGGAGGCTGAACAGTCAACAGTAGACCAGGGCATTGCTCTACAGGCTGCAGGAAGCTAGGAAGAACTGTGAGCAGCACAGGAACAAACAGGTTTTGAAAACTAACTTATAAGTTTATAATTTATAAAGCCTTAAGAAGAACTAAGTAGATAAATGCTGGTATCTCAGACCCAATGGAACAGTTACTGTAAGTGAGACCAGGGGATTTCCTAACACCTGTAGAGCTGATTTTCTGAACAACCGAGGGGAATCATATTTATTGCAGATCAAGAATTATATAAATCTACCACTGCAGGTAGTCTGCAACATGAAGTAGAATGTGGTGAGGCAACATAATAGTCAGAGCAGCAGACTGGGGCTTAACAGTATTTCACAGTTATCTGAAGTTTGGAGAGGGAGCCAACATTGTGTTTTCAAGACCAGATGTCAAGTCAAAATCCTAACTGCCACAGGCAAGGGGGAAAGAGAAGCTGTTCTTGTTTTAATTCAGCAACTCTCTAAGAAAGCCCCAAATCCCTAGACTAGAACTTTAACAAGAGAAAACAAAGGCTGGGGAACCTTTAGGAAGTGAAGTCACTAGAAGAAGTTCTCTAGCAATGATACACAAGCCCTGGCTCCCGTCAGACTCAGTTTTCTAGTCTACCATGCTGTGAACATCCTGTGACACATGTTCCTGCCACTAAAACCAAGCTGATTTACCACACAGGCCCTCCCTACCAGGATAGACTGAATACCCAGAAACCATGAACCAGGTGAAATCTCTCTCCTTTCAGTTGTTTGTTAGATACTGTGGTCCCAGCACCAAGAACACAACTAAAGCACACTGGTTTCCCATGCATAGTTCAACCATCTGTAGATCAAGGAACAATGGCAACAACCCCCATCCCCCAAGCCAAGAACAAATCTATACTAAGCATGTAAGCTTGACTTTTCCTGTCATTATTCTGCAAACAATATAGTATAACAAATGCTTGCATATTAGATATTGTAAGTACCCAGAGACTAAACCATACAGAAAGACATGTAGCCACATGTGAATGCTACATAGTATTTTAATGAAGGGATTTAAGCAGCCTCAGACTTTTATATTCTCAGTGGTCCTGAATCCTCCCTGTCAATGTAGAGCAACAACTGAACGGTTCATCCTGGACCCAATGGTCCTCACCCATATTAGTCCATCTTTCAACTCAGCCCCCATTTGCTTCCTCAGAGCTCTGAACTGCTGCCTCAGTGTCTCTAGTTTTTAGGCTGAAAATGACACTTTTTCAGAGGTAGCAGAATTCATACGTCCTCTGTCTTCTAACTCACTTTCCTGTAGGCAGGTTTATAAATTATAAATTATATTTCCCATGTTTCACATTTTTTATGCTTTATACATTCCATTTCCCATCAAAGAAACAAGCAGATTTCTTGTCATTTGGAGAAAAAAAAGACAACAAATCTTAGCTGCACATTCTCTTTTTCCCATGGAATGCTTCGGTAAGGAAGATAGTAGATGTTCACAGCCACAAAGGAACAATTAACATCACGTTCTAGCCCCACCAGGGTACACCGGGGACAAGATACACTTCCCAAACCCCTGAAGGTGTGCGAATGTGCAAGACGGAACGCTGCCCTAATGTACACCCTACTCAGTGTCCCAGGAAATCTGGGTATCTGAAATTTCTGTAAAAACCAATCTGCTTAAAAGACTAGACTAGGCATGTGGGGAAAGCCAGCATAGGCATAAATGTTAATTTGAGGAAGTCTTCCCAAAATTCTGTGTTCTCTTTGGTGTCATTTGCTGGCACCCAGCAATGCTAAACAGCAATGCTGGAAGATCTCACCCCTACAGGGACAGGCAGCTTTTTGGCAGTCAACCCTTGGCTTCCTACAGGAGAGGCATTTGCTTCCATTTTGGTCACAGTACTCAGAAACAGTTCAAAAGGAGATCTTTTGAGAGCCGATGCTGAAAGAACCACCTTTGTAAGATCCATTTTCCAGCCTACCCCATGCTGGGAATCGAACACCAATGCAGTCATTACTGCCCGAGCTCCTTCCTAATCATCAATGTGGAATCCCAAGGGTTAGTCTTAATCTACTAGATTCGGGAGAGCTAGGTGGCTCAGTGATCTCTGTCGCTCTAGACTCCTTCCCAAGCTTCTAGTATGTCAGGTAGATCCAGGGGACTTTGTCAGGTTCGGTCACTTAGATAGAACACATCCACTTTGATGGCACACAGTGGAGCCATAGCATTTGCCTTCACTGTCTGAGTAGTAGACATGGCCACCGTAGTAGGCCACTTGAAGTAACTTGAGAAGTTAATTATTATGTGAGAAGTCTTCCGTTGGTAAGATTTGAAGGACTCTCATGAAGTTCCAGGGGAGACAGCATAGGTCTATCAACAGGGGAAACAGTCCTTGCTCTGACTGGTACACTGAACAGATGTAAGTGGAGAGGTACTAATCCCAAGTTCTTTACTTAAAAAAAAAAGATTTATTTATTTTATTTATATAAATACATTGTAGCTGTCTTCAGACACACCAGAAGAGGGCATTGGATCCTATTATAGATGGTTGTGAGCCACCATGTGGTTGCTGGGAATTGAACTCAGGACCTTTGGAAGAGCAGTCAGTGCTCTTCACCGCTGAGCCATCTCTCCAGCCCATGATCCCAAATTCTTAAAGGTAGGGCTGATCTATTGCAGCTACTCAGTTAGTCGTGATTCAGTGTCTGTAACAATGTAATAATTTTTTTGAAAATTTTAATTATCTTTTCCTATTCATCTCTGCTGTTTTGAGGTGCACCATTAAATAACCTTTTATTATTCTAGTAAGATTTGTATTTAAGCATCAACGTCCTGGGTACCAAGAATACATCTTAGGGGCCTAAAGAGATAGCTCAGCTGTTGAGATCTCCAAATGGTGATGAAAGGGGGTACAAAGGAGAGAAACAGACCCACCCTCAGCCTGGTCCCCAAGGCCTACACAGCCACCCTCTTCATAGCATCCACACCTGTAGACTCTACCTTCCCCACTTGCAGGCAAGCCAAGTCTCCCCCAGGGCCCCCCCAGCACACAAACTGGGGTTTGGCTTCAGTACAGGGCGAGTCACATTCACCCACCGCTAAACAACATCTGTGTCACAACAGTCACAGAGCCTCACTGGCAAGCTGCTAGGTCTGTGTTCGGTTTTGAAGCCATTCACAAGGCCCCTAGCCCTTCCATCCTGGCCTTCAGGTGCAAAGGTGGGGGAGAGAAACGCTTTTTGCTATGAATGGGAAATCAGGGCCATGTGAAACGCTGGAGGGGCTGAGCATGAGAGTTGATCTGAATGGTCTAGAATAAGAAGAGTTTTTACAGTGCTGCAGCAGTAATGCGGGACTGTGGGAAAGTGAACGAACAGGTGAGATGGAGAGGCGCTTAAATGTACAGCAGGAGTCAGCGGTCCAGGCTGTCATCTGCAGTAACTCAGGAGGCAGACACACGGTATACTTCAAAGTCAACAGCAGTATCACAGACAAGGCTAAGGCATGCAAATACCCACTCCCCAGTCTCACATCAATGACTACAGCACAGTCAGCTCCAGCCTGAACTCATTCAGACTACTGCTAAACCTGATGTACTTCATATAGGACAGGATCCCACATAGGGTCAACAACAGCAAAAAGAAGGCAGGCCTGTGTTAACGCTCCAAACTGCTTCAGACACATCCAGGGATCCATTTGCTAATCTGGATTTTCCAAACAGCTTGTATGAGAGTTGCTGTCCCTGCACTTGGGCCATTCCAAATCAGAGGTGGTTCTAGAGCTAGCTGGGCATTCTCCCTGCCACCTGTGGCCTTTGCCAGTCCTCTTCCTGGCCTACCCAACCTTCTCTAGGCTCAGATTCAGGCTGCTTGCAGAAGAGATCTGGCTTGGAGGTGGCTCTCAGCACTTGTGGTAGGCTCAGAAAGGCTGATATCTCCTGTTGCCCATAGTTCTGAGGTGTGGGGACACTCCTCCATCCCAGCTCTCCCCTTACACACCTGCTCTGAAGCCCATTGCCCTCCCAGATCTTCAGCAGGGAAAATCCGGGTCTTTGAATATTCGCTCTTTACACAACTCAACACACTGTCCAGTATTCACCTCCAAGCCGTCTCTTCTCCCCCATTGGATCTCTCTCCTGCCCACCTTCCCCTGAATGTTCAAATCCCCTGGTAAAGGTCAGGAATACATCTGTGGTTCTATGTTCTATCTTACAGTGGCTTGGGAAAGAGAAAATGTTGTCTGGGCAGGATTGAGTTCAGGAGGACAACCCATACAATGAGACAAGCCAGGGCAAAGTGGGACTATGTGGACCACAGCACAGCAGAAGAGTGTGCTTGACATGAACAGTGGGATTCCAGGCAAGGGCATCAGCAGGAAAGGGGGGTACTTAGTTTAGATGGGTAGAGCATCCCTGTGGGAGGTGAACACTCTCCAGGCCTCAGAGACACTGACCCAGTCTGGAACTAGTTTGCATTTCTTGTCTGAGCCTCCAAACAGAAACATCTGGACCCTAGCCCCAGGCCCGGTTATGAGCTCTTTCCTCTGCTCTCTGGCCTGTTGACAAGTGTTTCATTTTTCTCACTCCAGTGAGGATGGAAGCCTGGGAGAGGTCAGTGTGTGCTGTTGGAAATGACCCCCAAAGAGTCTGGTTCAGTCGATGTCGTTTCAGAACAACAGGGGGAGGGGCAAGAGATGGACCCCCATGTTCCTGACACAGCAAAGGTAACAAGAGACTCTGTGCGGCTGAGATTTGCATCATACCAAAGAACAGGAACAGCACAGGGACCTAACAATGTTTCTAATCAGGATGCTGTTTTCTGAAGGCAAAACCCAGAGTCTGGACTTGTGCAACGCCTCCGTGACAACAGAGCCAGGTGGCAGGAAATCACACTGTCCGCTCAGTGACCTACCACCCAGCTGGGACAGTGAGAGTCCAAGCTGCTAGTGAGTCAAGGTGACTTGGCAAACTGCCATATGGGAAACCTTCACCTCCCCATCTATAAAAGAAAAGGGGTAGATTGGGGGGATGCTGGGCACACCTCTATGGACTAAGCATATTGCCAGATGGCCAGGTATGGGGTAGGCACATCCTAGAGGGTGGGTCATGATTTCTGCAGGGCAGCAAGGCTGGGCTTAAGGATAAGAGGTCATCGTCCCCTGGATTTGATCATGGTTGATTCTGAATTTGATTTCCATTTGCTTGAACTCTCTAAGAGTGAGAACCAATTCTTATCCAGCTATTTCTTCTGAAGAATCAAGACAGAGTTTCCATGAGCCTTGGCCTGGTGAGAAGGAAACTCCACCCCCCAGGGCTCCAGCTCCCACTCTTCTCATGTATGGACCAGAGGATTTAATGCTCAGCTGCACCTCACCAGGTATGTGAAATCTGACTCTGGGTTTGGCAGTGACCTGAGGATGGACTATGGCACCATGTGTACCCTAAGGCAGGTCTACAGGCAGCAGGGTTTGCCCCCACTCCTCACCCCCATAGCCAAGGCCATGCCAGCGGGTCTCCACAGTGACCTCAGATGCTACTTTCCCAAGTTCCTTCTTTGAGCTGTTTGTGAATCTGTAGCAAAAACAAAACGCAAAGCCTTTGTAATTCAACCCCTTGGACTAGGATTCTTGGCCTGCTGTTTCCCATTACAGTGGCTTGTTATCTGATAAATCAAGGGGACAGGGACCCAACCATTCCACTCTTCACTCACCCCCTCAGCCTTCCGGGAATCATTCTGGGAAAAACTCTGGGAAAGTTCTCCCATGGTAACTGGCCAGGTAGACCAACCATGGCGAATGCACTGAGAACATAGAACAGGCAAAGAACTGAGGTTAAGAAGAAAGTTCCCTGGCCTCTGGGTATCATATGGACAGGCTTGGGGCCTCCCTTGGTAACTGACATGCAAAGGCAGGCTTATAAGGCAGATGGACATGAATAGAGCCAGGGAGGCCCTTACCCATCATTAGAACAGCACTTCTCAAAAGTAGGGCCTAGAGAGAAGGTTAAGAGTGATTGCTGTAAATAATGAGGACCAGAGTTCAAATCCCAGCACCCAAGGAATAAGCCATGTGTCTCAAATATGTATTTCTGGGGCTTGCTGGCCTAGACTATCCAATAAAACATGAACCCCAAGTTCATTAAGAGACTCTACCTCAAAGATACTGGGTGCCAGGTGGGTGGGTATAGAGGATACCTGCTGCCTTCTTCTGGTCTCCATAGATGCACTCCCCAACTCAAGCTGCTCTCCAGCACCTCATTAGGCATCACTGGGGGTTGGGGCATGGGTTTGGGATCCTCCCGAGAGACAAAAGCACCAATAGAACAGATCCAAGCCCACCCTCTGATGATGATGATGATGATGATGATGATGATCCCAAACTGAGCTCTGTGCCAGTTATCTCAGGGCAAGAGGCTACCTCAAGGTAGCCATCAGACTGAGTTCAGAAAGCCAGTCAAGGCTGGGCTTAGGGGGATGCTCAGCCAATCAGAAACCACATCTTGTCAAAAGGGCAATGACAGACTAAAGGGGTACTATTGGTGCAAGAGGAACAAAGATGAAGACAAAAGGAGACCTCAAGGAGTATCCCAGGCTGAAAGGGACAGAAGTTGTGCCTAGGGGATAGTTGGAGCCCTTCTCCTTCAGAAAGGTCACCCTGTGGCCTCCTCTGCTAGCCTGCACAGGTGCCAAGGCCAGGATCACCTTCTTTCCCCTTCAAAGCCTTCACTCATCACCTTGAATGAGTGGCCCTTTGTACTTGAAAGGACAGCGACCCACATGTGCCCCTAATCCTCTGATGAAAGCAGCCAGCCTATGACCCTGCAGGAATGCTATATCCTTGTGGGGGAAGGCAGGGAACTGGCACAATGGGGATGTGCCTTCAGCCCTCCCACTTCCCCTTCCTGATGCTTCCACGGTGCCAAGGCAGCCCTTGCTCCCCTCAGTCCCCCTCAAAGGCTTGTTTGTCTACAAGGGGCTGCAGGTCTGGACTCCAGGCCTGCCACATGTATCTCAGGTGCTCAGTATCTTAGGGCCAGGCTGTGACTCTGGCCCCAGACAGGAAACAGATTCCTCTTGACACTGCACAAGTGTCACAATTGCCAAGGACAATGACAGCGAAAGCTAATGCTAGAAACATTTAGTAATATCCACATGGGCTCCAAGCTGCCACTGTCCCCACTTTACAGATGACTAAGTAAGTCAGATAGGTGAAGTCCAGTGTCTCACAGGCAGCCTATAGCCTGGCTCCAGAACGCATGCTCAGAACCACACGGCGTGCACTACATCCCTGGAAAAGCAACCAGAACCTGGTCTCCCTCCTGAGACCCTCCTCCCTGCTTCCCTACTACACTCTAAGGTCTCCTAGTATCACTGCAGACTTGGAGAAGAGCTGCCCAAATGAGCCAGAGGCTTCTACTAGTGATAGCCCACAGGCCCTACAGAGCACAGCCCCAGCCTGGAGCACATCAAAGCTTAGGAAGAAAGGGATGGATTTTTCCTAACTCAAGCCTGGGCCACAGCCTCCCCTAAAAGCAAAGAATCCGGATGAGGTATCAAGGACCCACCAAGCGCCTCAGAGTCAGGAGTATCCCTGCTCAGTGTTCTGAGAGGCTCTACCACACAGAGGGTAGGGAGGTACTGCTGTTGTGGGTACCCACATCCCACCATGCCCTGGCTATCCCATCCCCTCTCCCGATTCTATTCAGTCCTTCAGTTCCTGAAAAGTCAGCAAACTCTCATCCCATGGAGACATCTGCTTAAGTATAAGCCCCTAGGCCAGTGTCTAGTCAGCTGCATGGTATGACCTGACCACAGCCCTCCAGATCAGGCCACCCAGAAACCTGTTTGTCTTTCTGTCTATAGGCTTAATATCCCCAACCAACGCACATCCTGGCCTCTTGGGGTGAGTTTTATGAAGCTTGAGGCAGCCCTACTCACTTGGTTCTGATACAGAGCTCAAGAGGAGGGACAAGGTCACTGCAGCTGTCCTCTGAGGCAGTCTTGGTGGTATCTAGGAAGGAGGAAAGGCACCATGTTATCTCAGGGATATGCACTGATGCTGCGGCCAGTAGAGGCAACTCCAGAGACTCACCCCAACCCTTGGGTATGATGGACCCATCTTCATCTTGACTATCCTCCCCGCTTCTTGGTCATTGATTCTTACCAAGACAGTACACTGGCCTCTTACCTCTAGCCTTCCCCGAACCCATACCTTACTTCAGTTACCTTTTTTTTTTTGTCTAAAACCAACTGTGGTCTCATTCTTCCTCTACCCTAAAACCTCCTATGACTCCCTACTGCCTGAAAAGCAAATCCAAACATATCAGCATAGCTTACAGGGCACTTGAATGTGCTCTTAACTTCAGCTTCCATTCTTAGTGCCATCAAATGTTCAAGGCCCATGGCCCTCTCTTGCAGGATGGCCAGGCTAGCATCACTCTCTGGTCACCCATGATTATTCCAAGAAGTTATGTTAAGGCTGGTTCTGGAGAAGCTTGGAGGCTCCCTGAAGAAATGCATTATTGGTGTCTCACCAATAGTTAGCCGTATCTCTTCCTGCTGGTTGGCCAAGCCATCATAGTAATAGAGATCAAAGAGTTGCTCAGACCTCCAGTCACACAAGAGCTCTGGCTGTAGGCTGAAGAGGATGCTGAAGTGGCTCTCACTGCAGACCACCCAGATGGGGAACCTTGGGGTCTTCAGGAAGCAGCCAACCTGAAGGACAGAAAGATTTGAGGTAACATGCTGACCAGCTGAGGCAAGGCTTGCTTCCCAGAGATCCTTGGGATGATACTAGAAACCCTTCCTGCTGCCCAGACCACAGGCCACCTTCTAGAGCTCACCACCCCACTACAAGTATCACAGGGACCTCACACACAGCTCCCTACACACACAAAACACACCCATTGGCCCGGGCGACATCCATGCCACAACCCAGTCATCTCTCTCTTCTTCTCCAGTCTCTCACACACCTCACTTGTGTGTAGCTCAGCCATGGCCTCCTGATTCTTGCTGAGTTCCTCAGTCGTTCAGTTCACCAATCCCTGGGCCTTCCCACTCTTTGTCCTCCCTTCTGAGAGCTTTATCACCTCAACTGCTCAGTCAGAGAGCAGGTTACCATTGGCTCCTTCCAGCTCCCAGGGGCATGTGAGCAACTGCCCCCTGCATCACAGCACCACAGTGTGTCCTTTGCCTTGCGACACCACTCAACACATGCACCTCTACCATGAGACCACCCAATGTGCCAGCAAATGGTTGAAAGCTGGAGGGCCTCAGGAATAATACTGGACTTCAACTAGAACTGTGCTTCCAAGACAGGTAGAGCTGGGGGCCCTGGGGAGACAGGAGGGGAGGGTCTGAGTGAGCAGTCTATGGGTGAATGGCTGACAAGTGCAGGATATAGCAGGCTGTTTGGTAAAGGGAGCCTAGAGCATGAGGCTGGGGAAGCACCAGAACATGGAACAAAAGGGCTCTGGTGACTGCTAGCCAGGGACTCCCATGGCTGGCTAAGGGTGTGTGGGAACAAAACACACACACACACACACACACACACACACACACACACACACACACA